>SSBG01000051.1:144436-173875 GCA_028220655.1 Shiraia bambusicola | reverse complement strand
ATCAATCAATCAATCAATCAATCAATCAATCAATCAATCATTATGCTGCCATTTGTGTGAGGGGTTCCTACTTGGGATCTGGACTTCTTTCTAATAGTCCTTGGCGCTATGATGCGAATCGTCTAGACTATTATTAAGCACATAAATGCTTTCTAGGGGTATGAATAACGAAGATAGATGAGCGTAAGTAGAATGTAGACCGAAGGATCGATGTGCCATCCATTATATTCGTCTCTGGAGGTCCCACTTTCGGACCCTTGCTCGATCATGAACAAAGGGGCCAGAATTGGGCCCAGTGTGTCCGTACATCGTATGCACGGATTCGGACGATGCACGCAGAACACCAAAGCACCAGATATTGTACAGCGATCGATGCAGTCAACATGAACCGTACTGAGGCTGCGCTGCGTGAGATTGATGATTTGAACCCCGGAGAATCGTTTGAATACCAGCCAAATGTGATGTCCATTGCGATCAACTCTATTCATGTTGACGAGTGAAACATCTCTGTGTTTGATACTGCTAGCCTTTGGGTAAAGGCTCATGTCTCTTCAAGGCTCGTGTCTCTTCCGGGGCGCTGAATCGTCTTCGCTTATTCTTCGCTTGCACTTTCTGAGGTGCATACCGTCGTTAGCGCCGATGTTGTTCTTTTGCTGAGATTTGCTGATCTGGGTCAATACAAGCAAACCGAAAGAAAGAGATAACCTACCAACTCAATGCCTGGATAACGCCATCAAATGCTCCGATTATCGGTCCATATAACTCCTCCGGATCCTCACGAGTGCCAATGTCGAGCGCACCTGCTGAGAACAGTATCTCTCGTAACTTCCTCGCAAGATCGATGAAGCATCGGAAGGTCGGCGAGAATCCACGGAGAATTGTCTGTTCAAAGCCACCGGGCTCCATGGCACCGCGTTTGGAAAGATATATGTCTTCGATAGTCCCGGTATACCACCTGCTCAAAGGATTGAGTTTGGGAGCATTTTCAGCCTCCCGCCCACAGCGAATGCAAATCGAGAGGAAAACATAAAAAAATGACTCGAGATCATGCCGGTAGGTGTGCTCAATGCCAGCAGTCTTTGAGTCTAGACCACCTTCCAAAATTTCGATCGCCATAAAATCCAACGTTCCAGTCATGTAGCGTGCTCCTGTCTGCTCGTTCTTCCCATCCGCACCCACTGCCACAGCCAGCTCCAAGTCGATCAGCATGCCAGAGAAGCCGTCATTCTTCTTCGGATCCGTCAAGATGATGTTGTGCTCCGAGATGTCGCGATGCAGCCTCCTACCGCCAATGAACAGCGCCTTGTGCGCTCTGATAGCATCACGCATGCCCACGAGAAACTCCGTGGGCGAGCGAAAGTCTCGCAGTGGCCGGCCTGCTGGCGAAACGGCAAGACATGTGAACGTCCGATCCTTAAACAGGTCTGCGGGTGGAGCAAACGACGCCTGTGAGATGGCTACGTCTTTCGGTGCAGCCTCGTTGCGGAAGCTAGAGCTGCGTAGCTTCTTCGACAACGGCTCCTCTCCACCATTGCTGCGACGCTTCGTGCCGCTGAGCTCAAGGCTCTCCAGCTGCGAAGGCTCGCTAGCGAACGACTTGCTCGCCGATCCCGAGCCCACTGAATCCGCCAGCGGGATCTCTCTCCTCATGCTCTCCGAGAACTTGAGCCCTCTGCGAAGCGCCTTGATGGATATGATGTCGCGCGAGCCCTCCAGTGTGGCCACACCCGGGACGTTGCGTGCCGCCCGCAAGTGCTCGGCTTCGGCCTGCCTCTCTGCCGCCCGCCATGAAAATTTGACAACGCGTTCTTCATCGGTTGTTCGAAAGCAAGTCGTACCACGGGAAACGATCGAACGCTGTCGTACGAACGGCGAAGACTGCAGCTTCAGTATCCTGTGTTTGCCCGTGCCAGCATCGGAGATTGTGATCATCGCAGACTCTGCATCCCGCTGTAGGAAAGTGTCCAGACCGAGCTCCTCGTCCGTCATGAGTGTGTATCCGGCCATCACCTGGATGAACCGCTCGGGCTGCTCGAAGATGTCAAACGTATCAGAGCTGTACGCACCGGATCGGTCAAACACCCATAGTTCCATCTGGGTATCGAAGAGCAGGAACGCGTGCACGAAGCGCCGTGTGGGCTGATCAGCGAACACATCACGGATGTATATTGCGAGCTGGATGTATTTGGGAAGCCACCGGTTCTGTTTCTTGGAGCTTGTAAGCTCGCCGACCACTCGGACGTCGCGCATATCGTGTTTCTCTTTTTTGGGCGTGTCGCGAGGTTTGATGAAAAGATCAAGTTGCCGCTCGGCCTCTGTTGTCGCCTGTCCTTTCTTCGTGGTGCGAAAGTACTTTCCCGACGAGTCAGTCAAGCATTTGTTCTGAAAGTCGTCCAGCCAAGCCCAGATCTTATCCTCCGAGTGCATGCCAGGAAAGCCCTTAAGGGCATCTCCGCCATTGTCCTCGCACAGGTTGTGATAGATCTCAGAGGTCTTACTGGACCATCCCTTGTCTTTGAAGTATTTATCATGGAAGCCTCCGACATCCACAAAGGTGCTTTTGAACAGCTCCCTACGCAACGGCTGCTCCAGATCCCGTCGCGTCTGGTCGGTGCCCTGGTGTGACGCTGACGAGCGGACGAATGGCGTGCCACCGTAGGATGGAGGAATACTCTTCGAAGGGGGAGGGGTTATGCGCGCTTGACTATCGATGAGCTGGAGAGTAGATTTCCAGATGTCAAGGTCGGAGGTGTGGTCGGCGATGGCGGTCGTGAGGGGATCGAATAGGGAAAGGGGGAGGTTGAAGTCGTCAGATTGGAGGCGGGCGTACAGCGCAGCAAGCTGGCTATTTAGCGGTCGTCGTGTATTTGACTTGAGTCTTTTGGCGACAGGGTGTCCCAGTAGTACGATAAGAAGGTTGGAAATGGCATCGCGAGAGGCAGAGAGGTCGATAGTTTTGTCGGAAGATGTGCGGGACGTGTCCTCATCGCGGGTCTTGAGTGTCGCTTGGAGAGACGTAATCTCCAGAGAGGAAAAAGGGTGGTCTTCGATATAACCCACGTCTTCGTCGGATATGGCCGCCATGTTTGTGCGGTGAGGTCGCGTTCAGAAGGGTGGCGATCGAGTTTGCTTTGTAGTCAACAAGGGAATATCACATGATGCCAATTGGCCTGTGCTCGGCTTGGCGCCAAGGGCATGGTAATAAACGGGTACACGGTGTTAATTATTAATACCGCTCGAGCGACAGCCCTCCAAAATGGTCATCCATGCACCATACCCATTGTCAAGGATATCCGGCAGTATCCAGAACGCGAAGAAGACGGCAAATTATTGTGTAAGCACCGCCATCGAGCTTTTTCCATTGCTATAATACATATAGAGACCAATTTTCCGGCTCCGGGTGGTGCGTAAAATAGGTACCCGCGTTGATAAAGGAGGCCACGAAAAGCCTCCTTCGACCAGCGCCATTGCATAACCAGCCAGGGATTGCCTTGGAATCTGGATGTTATGCTGCACGTCTGTGCTCACTGTAACTAGTTACTTGATCTCCCAAGTGTTGAAGTCAATATAAAGAGCTTTCTAATTAACTACTAGATTAACTAGTACTCTTAGGTAGTTATCTTTTATAATTATCTATTACTAGAAGCTACCTTAGTACTAACTACTTATATAACTATATTTAATAAGCTATTTGTGTGAATTGAATGGACTGTCAATATTGGCCGGGCAAGCGAGTGTGGGGGGGAACCTAATGTAGCTAGCGTACGTAGCTAGCGCGGGTGTGACTCAGCACAATATAACGCGCAGAACCCACGATATTAGTTCAAAACAATCTTGTCACCAAATTATATTCGTTATAACGATACGATTCAACCCCATCCCTTTGTGGAACCAACACTATTAATAGTAGTTAAGTACTTACTACTACGTATATAGGCGTAGTGCTCACCGCTCTGTTTCCTGCTTATATATATATATAGAATCTAGATAGAGCTTCTAGAGTAGTACTAAATTATCTACCTACTCACTCCTAAGCCCCCATTCTCGCCACAATATAATGTTTTGGTTTTTTGGGGCAACGAACTCGGAACGCGATACTAGCGCGTTCGTCCCCCTTGCGCTAGTCTACAAGTAACTAGCCTAGCGCACAGAACTCTCTACTCAGCTATCGAAACAACTCTACGGAGTTACGAGTATATACAAAGGAAAACGTTGGTTCAAATCCCAACAATTATAGCTCCTTATAGAGAGGTAAATTACACTCAGAAAGGCCATAACGTAAGTTAGGAAAGGCATATATTAATAATATTATAAATAATTTTGAATAACTCATCATACGACTCCTGCAAAAAGTGATTGAAATGAAAAAAAAAAGAAACAAACAAACAAACAAACAAAACTACGCATTTTCATCCCCCCCTCTCCCCTTCCCCCCTCCCATATGTGCTGCTTGTTATTATGTAGGAACGTATAAAGATGCAGTATGGGTATGCGCGTATGTATTTTAAGCGGCAAGAAAGAAAGAAAGAAAAGAAAAAAGAAAGGAGAAATCCAGTTTCAATCATCATTAGCAACTCTCCACTTCCTCTCCATCAACAAATTACTCTCCCCGTTCCCCTCATCCACCAACTTTGCAGTCCCCTCTTTTCCCACAACAGGCAGCGCAATCTCATACCTCTTGCCGCACGGGGCTTCGTTGCCGTCAATCGGGTACGGGAATTTTGCGTATTCGGGCAGCAAGCCCAGCTGCTGGAGGGCGGTGGCTTGGTCCCACGAGATGTGTTCGTGGCAAAGGCGGTCGCCGCGCAGTGCAACGACAGACGTGAAGGGGAGTTCGATTTTGCGGCCTGTGGGGGGAATACCGGGGAAGAGCCAGGGGACTTGTTGAGTGTGAGTGAGGCTGAAGACGAATTCGTCAACTACACGGTCAATTCCTATGGTGCGGGAGACGAGTGAGAGGGTTGTGTCTGGGGGATTGGAGAAGATGAAGTGGTGGGTGTAAAATGCTGTTAGGCGGTCTTTGCCTATGCCGCCGCTATAAATGACGTTAGCTAGATGCACTTTTTTTTTTCCCCTACCGCAAAGCTGGGATTGGGGGGAAGGATGGGAAAGCGTACGTCATGGTTGGGATGTGGTTGACGTAGGGTTGGTCTACCATTGTGGCCATGGTATTCTCTACGTTGCGTTCCACAAATTCGTACTTGCAGTGCTCGTCCCATACGGCTTCGAGGTCGAAGTATGGCCCGCCGAGTAGGGGTTTGAGAAATGTTAGACTCCGTGTGTGGGCGATGCTCGCATTTCTCTTGTGGTAATTTTTATCGGCTGGGAGAACCCAGCCTGAGTCGGCCTTTGCGTCCTCATACTGGTATGTCTTGACGAGTCCTTCGAATGGTTTGGTCGTCTGGGAATCTGGCACTAGTGAGATTGATTCGCGTCGTGCAACGTATGGCCCAGGGGAATGGATCAGTTGAGGTGGTAGTGACGAGGCTGGTTCATTGAGTGTTGTGAATTTCTTGCCGCCGTATGAGACCAAGGCTTTGATTTCGGGCCGGTTGTACGCAGTTTCTTCAATGTAGAGTGGTATGCGAGAAAGGTACGCTGGACCATTGTTAGCTTCGTGGCATCACCTTGCAAATGTGCAATGTTATATAAACCTATGGTTGCTTTTGCTGCACTCGACTGGGGCCGCCTAATTTTAGCTCAATGAAGAAAGTACTGACATATCAATCCTACGCCCTTGTCGAACTCGCAACCTTGACAGCCCTTCAACAATTGCAACGACTTTTGCAGCGGGAACTCGCCTCCATCATCCACCTTCCCGGGCACGAGCAACTGTACAACAGCGAACCCCTCTTCAGCCCATTTCTTTAGAGGAGGCGGATCAATATGTTCTTCACTCTCCTCTGCCGAAGCATAGTGGTCAAGCACCAATATCAAGCCTGGACCTCTTCCATGACGCGAGAGAGGGGCTTGGAGCGTGATTTGCGGGGAGATGATCTGGGGTTCAGGGTAGGATGGAGGGGCAACCTGGGATAGTGGGGCAGCATCAATCGCACTTTCGCCCATGGTGTCAATTACTGTCATGGCTTAGTATGAAGAGGTAAGATACAAGGACGAAGAAAGATCGAGGTAACGAGTCAATGGGGTACAAGAGAAAACGAGAGATAAGCCGTGTGGGGATGATGTAACGGGGTGCTCTGACCGCATGCCACTAGCACAGCTTTGGACAGCTTGTACTATAAGGACCTGGCTTGCAGGGGCTCCGAGATATTTGCTACGTCCAATTGTTGAACAGGTGAGAATGTTGAATGTGCTAGAACGCTAAGGTCTGCAGCCGTACTGCCCGTACATTTCTGTGTGCCTGAAGCCATGTCAGACGATCTGTAAGATCTTTCCCCTTTTGCCTGCAAACCTGTGCCTGCCTGTCAAGCCCCCTGAGACATGGTCAACTAATGGTATATGGGCTGGACTCCTACATGTGCTTGTGGCGTTTTCAGTAGTCTGTGAAGCGCACATCTAAATTGATGTTTATATGCAATATCGAATTCATACAATAGGCCCGCGAAAGAGGAGGCATGGGTACAGCGGTATCCCGTACAATGCCATCAAACCGTAACACCAGGGATGGAATTGTGACGCATTTGGTTACGTAGGTATGCATAGAAATACAGCACCCTGTTGTGTAATCAAGTATGTGAGGCGCACTTCAATTGCTTCACTATGTCGGTAGCAATGCTGATCACATCCTCAGGGAGGCCTGGCGATTATCAGTATGTGGGTGATACTCCCCTTCATCAAATCAGCTTACCAGCAACGCGTGCCACCTTCAAAGCATGACTTTCTCTGTTGACGCCCTTACGCAATCTGTGCACATAGGTGAAGCTGCCGTCCTGTCCTTCGAGAAGGTCGTTGCAATAGCAACTAAGCTTTTCGAAACTTTCCGTCATATCTGCCAAGGCGTGGAAATGAGTTGCAAATAAGGTCCGACATTGGTTCACGTGGTGGAGGTGGTGGAGGCTAGCAAAGCTCACAGCAATGCCATCTTCTGGTGTTGTCCCTCTTCCGACTTCGTCCATGATCACCAAAGATCTGGGTGTAGCGTCTTTGAGGATCTGCGCTGTTTCTAGCATCTCGACCATGAATGTCGACTGATCCTGGTACAAATTGTCGGCCGAGCCCACTCGACTGAAGACCTTGTCAACAAGACCAATTTCAGCATATTCGGCCGGCACAAAGGAACCAGTCTGAGCAAGAATTGAGATGAGGGCATTCTGACGAAGATAGGTGCTTTTGCCTGCCATGTTGGGTCCAGTGATCAGCCATATGCGCTCTTTATTGCCAAGCAGACAATCATTCGGCGCGAATTGACGGCCTTGCGCAGCAAGGCCAGCCTCAACAACGGGATGCCTACCGCCAATGACGTGGTGCAAAGGCTCAGATCGGATTTTAGGCCGGGCGAATCGATGTTTTGCAGCCAATACAGCAAAGCAGCCAGCTACATCAAGCTCATCGAGTATAGCCGCATTTCGCCGGAGCTGGACAAGGTTTTGAATCACACCTTGACGTAACTCACCAAGTACTCGTTGTTCCTCGGTCCTAATACGGAACCGAGTTTCATCCATTTGTGCTCCAAGTTGCAGCCATTCAGGGACCTGAAACGAACGGGTAGACTTGCTGCTACTTAGACTCTTCGGATAATGAGCAGTTACGCGAGATACGTCTTTGCCCTTCACATGCGCGATATGGGCAAGATTAGGGGTCCACTTGAGTGTCAAGCTCTCCGTGCCTAATGTTTTACGGAGATCCTGCTCGAGCTGGAGCTTTGCTTCGCTTATCCTCTCAAGCTTAGCATGTAAACGTTCTAGGGAAGGACTTGCATGGCGTTTCATAATGTGGATATCTTCACGACCATCTGTCGCACTCTTGAAGCTTCCAGCAAAAGCATGGGGTTTTGGCTGAAGGCGTTTCGGTATCGCCTTCAAATCCTCTTTCCCAGCTTCTCGTCCAAGTACATCCCGAGCCATTTCTACCATCTCGCCCTCTTCTTCGTTTTCGAGACGATGATACTCGGACAAGCCATCTTCGTCTACAGCTTCTTGAATGCGGTGTGCCAATTTCAAAGAACGGTCTAGATTGAACCGGCTTGCTAGTACAGCTATACATTGCCGTCTCCGCACTTCAGATGGCTCATGAGATTGCTGGTTTGGAACTGCATTTCTTGAAGAGACATGGTCCCTCAGGATATTAACGATTTCTGCTGTAGTAGTGATTGTTTTGGACAATCCCATTAGGTCATCAGCGTTACCACGACCATACGTGAACTTGGTGACTAAGCGAAATGAATCAAAAGTATGTCCGAGGAGGGCAGTAATATCATGCCGTAGTTGGGGATACTGAGCCATCTCTTCTACTAAATCTAACCTGTCGTTAATAATAGGTATTGACATTGAGGGCGCAGCTGTTGTATGTCAGCAGGTTAATCAAGTCGGTTCGTTTGGAGGCTTACACAATCGTTGTGTCAGCAATCTTGTGCCGCTTTTCGTCACTGTTCTCTTCAATAAGTGTAGTAGGCTCCCTTTGTATGCTCCATCTCGAATCGTGGATCGAATTTCCAAAGCCCGCAAGCTGTTCCTGTCGATACTCATATGCTCTTCCATTTGATGCCTCACAGGTGCTTGCAGCCGGATCCGCGAGCCGAGCAGCTGGTTTTTCACATAACTTAGGAGAGAACCGCCAGCAGCGACCTCACTCGCAGAGAATTGGGTTGCATCGAGGTCAATGACGGCATCCCCCAACATTTCGAGCCAATCGACCACAGTTGGCGGCTTGTCAGAAGCTTCCTGAAATGTGATTGTATGCCCATCTTCCCGCAGTATTGAAGCGATATGAGAATATTCTTCCTTCTGGAATATACTATCCAGAACGATCTCACGGGGTTTTATGCGTGCCACTGCGGTGGTTAAAGATGCTATGTCGGTATTCTGCGTTGTGAAATCGCCACTAGAAAGGTCAATCCAGGCGAGCCCAATCTCAGTGCGAGGCAAATTCAGAATTGAAGAAACACTAGAGCTACCAGGACTCTCTTTGACAGCCTCTCGTTTTCTCACAGTGTCTGGGTCAACGTGTATACTGAGAAGATAGTTGTTTTCCCAAGGATTCATGAAGTGTTCATCAATTAGTGTACCAGGTGTAATGATACGGGATACCCTACGGGTGTACTGAGGCTCACCCTTGGCTTTCGTTGCGGCATCGTTGGGGAACTCATCGCTGACTGCAACATGTTTGTTCAGGTCTTGGACCAAAATCTTGAGATAGCGGTCAAGCTGAGATGCCGGAAAGCCAGCCTACAACGGTCAGCGAATAACCTAAATGGACAAAGAAGGTGTATACCATGGAAACTGCTGGTTTCTTACTGCCTTTTACTGCCTTCCTCTTGGCCTTCTTCAAATTGAGAAGAGGAGCATATTCGTCTGCATGCTCAAAGTACAACTAGTATCATCAATTGGCCGTACAATAAGAATTGGGATGAGAATACCTCATAAAAACCACCGACTCGTGTTACTAAGACGCAGTGACTAAACTTGAGCATGTTGTTGCGCACTTGCTGGAGCAACGGGGGGTACTCTGGTTCGACATCATCTTGGGGAGGTAGTGGAGCAGAAGAAATATTGCCTTGGGGTAATTCATCAAGATTCAGAGTAGTCTTTCGTTTCGCACCTCGGCGTTGGGTCCCGTGAAGCCAGGGTGAACTGGCAAACCGACTTGCACGTGGTTTCGCGAATTGTCGTGTCGATGCAGGGAGCAAAATGCTTACACTTGAGAAGTAGAATTTTTGGCAATGTTTTGGACAAGCAATGTGTTTGAGACGCCGAGCACGCGTCAAATGTCGGCTGAAGCTGCTAAGCAGCATTCTTCAAGTCGACTGTTAAAGCTCTTCAGTGGTTGAAGAAGCCGCGCCAGGGGAAGCAGAGGTAACGCGTCTCAATGCGGTTAGTAGCCATGACGGCGAAAGCGGCGCGGGGTATCCCGAATAGTTATACTGAGGTGAGCTTTTCTCTGCACTCAATTCTCGTTTCTAATCGTTTGGTACTATTGAATTGCAACCATGGCACACGATTTCGTCCCATTGAAAAACGACCTTATTCTACGCACAGCCAGAGGTATGCAGAAGGCTTGAAACAACCCCTCCTCAACTCGAGAAGCTAAGTATCATAGGCGAAAAGGTTGAACGACCTCCAATATGGGTCATGCGACAAGGTATGCACACTTATAATCCTGTAGCTGTCTAACAAATTGAGCTTTTTGCAGCTGGACGCTATTTGCCCGAATACCACGAGGCAAAAGGCAAGCACGACTTTTTCGAATGCTGCAGAAGCCCCGAGATTGCTTCTACACTCACGCTCCAACCCATTGAACGATACGAAGGTCTTATTGATGCGGCCATTATCTTCTCTGATATCCTCGTCATACCGCAGGCGATGGGCATGGAAGTCATAATGGTTGACAAGAAAGGACCTCATTTCCCCGATCCGCTACAGACGCCCGAGGATAAACAATACCGAGAGGTTCTAGATAGAGAGGTGGACGTCGCTGAATCGCTAGATTATGTCTACAAAGCTATTACCCTCACCAGGAAGAAGTTGGCAGGCCGTGTGCCCCTAATTGGATTCTGTGGTGCGCCGTGGACCTTGTTGTGCTACATGGTTGAAGGCGGAGGCAGCAAGATGTTCATCCAGACCAAAACATGGATATATAGATATCCAGAAGAGAGCAAAGCGTTGCTACAGAAGATTGCAGAGCTGTGTGTCGAGTATCTAGCTCTGCAGGTCCAGGCTGGAGCACAGATGGTCCAAGTCTTTGATTCATGGGCTGGCGAGTTATCGCCGTCGTCGTTCAAGACGTTTTCTCTTCCTTACCTCAACTACATTGCCGATAATCTGCCTGCAAGACTAAAGAGTAAGGGCCTTGAGCAGGTTCCCATGACTGTCTTCGCCAAAGGAGCGTGGTATGCGCTCGCAGATCTCTGCGAGTCAAATTACAACACGATTGGTCTCGATTGGCTCCACGACCCGGCGGAGGCTTTCCAGGTAGCGAGGGCGAAGGGTAAGGTGCTGCAAGGGAATGCAGACCCTGGCGTGCTATATGGTACGCATGAGTCGATCACCAAGGTAGTGGAAAACATGGTTGCTGGCTTTGGAGGCGGCCAGCAAGGATGGATCGCCAATCTTGGACATGGTACGTGGATGTTGATGGGGAGTGCGATTGAGTTTGTATGTACTAACCCGTGCAGGCATCACCCCCTTTGTAAAGCCAGACGATTTGCAGTTTTACTTTCAAGAGATTCATCGGTTAGCGTCTTTGTAAAATGATCCAAGCGATACCCCTGCAAAAAGCGTAGTAAACTGTAATGGTGTACCGAGTACAGGCAAGAGAATGCTATTAGCTATTTGTCGTCTTGGCCAATGTCTTCATACCAATCATGGGGTTTCTCCTTGATGAATTTTGCCATGAGTTGCTGGCACTCTTCATTCTGCAGGACGACCAGGTCGATGCCTTTGCTTTTGAGATAGTCTTCACCGCCAACAAAGGTTTTGTTCTCGCCGATGACGACTCTCTTGATTTTGTACATGACACAGGCGCCAGTGCACATGTCACAAGGGCTCAGGGTTGTATACATGGTTGCCCCGCGATAGACTGAGGCTGGGAGGCGGCCAGCATCTTCCAGGGCGGAAATCTCTGCCTGGTGAGGTCAGAGTTGATTGAGCTGGCTGCTCGAGCCATGCCGTGCAAGGCTGGGGGGGGGGAAGACCAACGTGAAGTGTTGCACTGGCTTTTTGTAGGCGCATGTTATGTCCCTTGCCGAGAAGCTTGCCCTCTGCCGATATCAGGGCGGCTCCAATGGGCACGCCGCCCTCATGGCTGCCTTGACGGGCTTGTTGCAAAGCGGCTTGGAAGCCAGCGTCTTCTGAGGACATGGTGATGAAGTGTAGGTAGTTGGATGCAACTCGAATTATTAATTTGGAAGCAACCAATCGCTGCCGAACTAATAATACTCGGCGGTAATTATTGTTTAGCTTGTGCAGGCAGACAAAGTTCTTCTCTCTCAGGCTGTTGGGGCGTGGTGGAAAGGCGTAGAATCGATTGGAACCTTCTGTAGCTCGGCGCAGTCGGTGCATTGCAACATCCATCCCTGTTACTACTTTTAAATCCACAAGCATTTTGCCTTTGACCTCACTTTTACCCAAACAATCCACTTCCAGTGACTTTGTGTGCGTCTTTGACTCACTACTACTAATACCGCCAGATCCTCTCTGCCGCCAACTTATTGGTAAGTCGCCTTTTGTTGGTTCCACAGCCGGAGGGGCGGGGGGAAGATTAAAACAACGGGCCGTTTCCACAAGGCTGACGCTGAGTCGTGATAGTTAACTGTCAATCTGGTGCGCTGCTCGACCACTGACCATATAAAGTCTCTGTAGGCCACGACTATCTTGCGCGCTCCCTCACTTTCCGCTTCCATACGCATAGTTGTCCCAAGAGTCTGATAACTGCCTACCCGCCGTACCTGCCTACCCACCGTACCTGCCTACCTAGTAGGTACACACACACCCACACCCACAACTTTTTGTGACCCCGCCAAACCTCGACTCAACCACCAACCAACCTGCACCAATCGCCCACCGCGACCATGGTAAAAGATAGCAAGTTCTACGAGATTCTCGGGGTACGTACTAGTACGCCTCAGTACATTGCGTGCCAGTCAGTGCTAAACATGTTTAGGTGTCGCCCGACGCTTCAGATGCACAGCTCAAGTCTGCATACAAAAAGGGTGCGCTCAAGTGGCATCCCGATAAGAACGCCCACAACCCCGAGGCTGCCGAGAAGTTCAAGGACCTTTCACACGCATACGAAGTCCTGTCAGACCCCCAAAGGCGCCAATTATACGACCAATATGGCGAGGAAGGTCTCGAGCAAGGCGGTATGAGCGCAGGCGGCATGGCTGCCGAGGACCTGTTTGCACAGTTCTTTGGAGGCAGTGGCGGCGGCGGCGGCTTTGGCGGCATGTTCGGCGGCGGCATGGGAGGAGGCCGTGATCCAGGTCCACAGAAGGCTCGCACAATCAACCACGTCCACAAGGTATCGCTCGAGGACATTTACCGTGGCAAGGTCTCCAAGCTAGCCCTCCAAAAGTCTGTAATCTGCCCCAAGTGCGCTGGTGTCGGAGGCAAGGAAGGTGCTGTTAAGAAGTGCGCTGGCTGTGATGGCCGTGGTATGAAGCACATGATGAGACAGCTGGGCCCCATGATCCAGCGCTTCCAGACGGTCTGCCCCGACTGCCAGGGTGGGGGTGAGATTATCCGCGACAAGGACCGATGCAAGCAGTGCAATGGCAAGAAGACCATCATTGAGCGCAAAGTTCTCCACGTCCACGTCGATCGCGGTGTCAAGAGTGGCCACAAGATTGAATTCCGCGGCGAGGGCGATCAACTGCCTGGCGTCGAGCCTGGCGATGTTGTCTTTGAGATTGAGCAGAAGCCACATGCTCGCTTCCAGCGCAAAGACGACGATCTCTTCTTCTCAGCCGAAATCGATTTGCTTACTGCCCTTGCTGGCGGCCAAATCCACATTGAGCACCTCGACGAGCGGTGGTTAACGGTCGACATCATCCCCGGCGAGTGCATCAGCCCTGGCGAAGTCAAGGTCATTCGTGGCCAAGGTATGCCCTCGTACCGACACCACGACTATGGAAACCTTTACATTCAATTCGACGTCAAATTCCCAGACCGCCTCGGCAGCGAAGAAGGTGGCCCCCTTGCACCCGAACAAATCCGCGCCCTCGAATCTGTCTTGCCTCCCCGCAAGATCTCGGACAATCTGCCACCACCAGACGCCATGACCGAAGACTTTACACTCGAGACTGTAGACCCCACGCGCGAGTCTCAGCGTGCACGCGGCATGGCAAGCATGGATGACGACGATGATGACATGCACGCTGGTGCTGAGCGCGTACAGTGCGCATCACAGTAAACATGACCTGCGTGTGTGCCCTTGGTATAAAAAAATATACTGGAGTTTTGTTCATTTCGAATTCGAGAGGAAGCATGATGACGGGTTATGGAAATGAAAGCATTGACATGATGGAGCATCAACTATGAGGGACTTTTTTTGGAATCGTTGGAGTAGAAGACAGAGAGAGAAATGGACTTGTCCCCTTTTCCCTCCCCCATCCTATCCGTCTTTTTCCAGTACCAGCACCAAAAGAAACGATCGGGAATCAACTAACCTTTTTTTTTTCCCTCATTGTGGTTTTGTCTTCTTTTTTGTCTCTGTGGCAAGGAAGGGAGGGACCGAGGGATGGGCAAGTTAGTGCAAGGGCGTTTTTTTCTCTTTTTCCCCCCCGCTTTTCTTTTCTTTCCTTTCCTTTCCATGCAATTCTTCTATTGTTCTAGATCGTGGGAACGTGGGCGGCGGGGAGGTGGTGAATTTTCTATTTTTATTTTTATTCCCTTTTTTGTTGTTCCCCCCTTCCCTTTTTCCGCCTTTCTTTTCTCTCTCCGTTGAGGAAGAAAAGATCAAAGGGAAAGGGGGAAAGGGTACAAGTTAATTGTTTTCTCCTTTGCTCAAAGAGGGGATAAAAGGGGGGGGGGGAGTAAAGAGTGTGTGGTGGTGTGGGTATTGGGTTTTAGAGAGAGAGAGAGGGAGAGAAATGACGATGCTAGTATAGGGATAGGGGATGAGAGGGAGAATAAAGGAGTTTTTCGATTGTCTTTTTGGAAAAAAAGAACAAAAAAATGTCATGCTGATTGTGAGATATGTATGTGATTATGGACGCCCAAGGAAATTATACGAGGTATCTACCAACATCAACTTTACAGGACACCCCCTTGATATATACCCATGTCTTTTATTTACCTCTCCATTACACATACCAATTCACGTCCGGCCGTACCCTACCCTTATAATCTTGAAACAAGCAGCCTACCAAACTCTACGAAAATAACCCCTCCCCACTGCTCTCCCCATTCCCCCCCTCGGTAGCCCCATACCCCTTCCTCGACTTGCCCGTGATATCCTGCCAGGTGGCATTGAATCTGCGCCCCGTACTCGCCAGGAGGCCTTCTTCTTCTTCCTCCTCCAGATCTGCATCCAGCTGCTCAGTATCCAATCTCGGGGTGCGGAAGAGCGTAGTGACAAAGACGACAAGGTAGACGCCTAGAAACGCGAATTGCGCCCAGAAGAGGACGACGCCGAAAAAGGGAAAGTTGATGGTTACGCGATTGATAAAAGTGCTTAGGACCGAGGGCGTGCAGACGTTTTGAGCATTTGGGTTTTCAGCGAGTTCGGTGCAGGGCTTGATGAGGTCTCTGTGCTCTGAGCAGTCTGGTTGTTGCGTGAGGGAATTGGTGGACAGGTCGCAGTACGTTTGGGGGCCGAAGGTGGCATATTGAGGGGCTACGACCATGGCGACCGAGTAGTTGATTGCGAGGACGATGAGGGTCAGGAGGACAGTAGCCATGAGGAGGGCTTGAGGGGAAGTGTGGCCTTTACGTATCTTGAAGATGGTAAGCCAGAGGAAGCGAATGCCTGCTGTGGCGATGCCGACCACCGAGGCGGAGAAGAGGAAGAGGACCAAGAGCAGGAAGAGGACGTAGTCGATAGGAAAGACCTTGGAGGATTTAACCAGGACCCAGTTGAGGGGTTGGAAGATGTTGATGTGGCCGAGAATGTAGCCGCAGTGAACTCCACAGATGGAATTCTTGGCCTTGTCGATGCCGGTAATGAGCATGCTAGTGAAGATGACAAGGGCAAAGACGATCAATATAATGCCACCAATGAGCTTCAGAGGGCGGAAGACGGCTTCAGTCTTGATCCAGACCTTGACGATCCAATGGCGGTCCTCACCACTGGATTCGGCAGCCAGACGTTCGCGGCGGATAAGGGTGCGCTCTTCACGGATAAGAGACTCAAGCTCACGCCTGTCTCTGGAATCAAGTCCACCATCGCGGCCCTCGTTACGGCCCTCAAGCTGTCTCTGACGCTCACGATTGGCTTCAAGTTGTGATGCGGTGCTAGCAGCTAGAGCCGGATTTGAGACATAAGGCGCAGACTTGATCATGGCAACGGGAAGCAGTGCCATGCCAGCGCCAGTGTAGAGGACGAACAATATGGTGCCAATGGTCATGAGAAGACCGAGCGCAAAGGCAAGAGCACGTTCGCCATCTGTAATTGTTAGTCATGCTATAGGTTTTTGGAAAGTAAAGTGGGGGCTTACGGTTCTCAGAGAGTAGATGCTTGAAGAAGTCAAGATCTAGGCGTTTGTCTTCCTTTGCCTGTTTTGCAAAAGGTATAAAGAAACCAACCAAGAAGAGAATGACGACTAGGACAAGGAAGGCAATGGTGTACTTCAAGGCCCCAAGGATACGCTGACCGGCAGTTTGCTCTCCATGCTCTGCCGCATCCTCGTCATATTCCTCATACCAGAAGTACGTGAATGGCACGACCAGCAGACACAGCAGCGCATCGAGCGAGTACAGCAGATAGTATACAATCTCGAGAGTGTGGACGATATCGTGAACCCTTTCTGGAGTGGCCCAGTCCTTCTTGCGACCTTGACTGGATTTGGATGTGGACGACACGAGCGCGACGTCGACGGGGATGAGCAGCACGGTTGCGAGCAGAGCAAGTGTAGTGAATATGCACACGATGGTGACAGAAGCAGCACGGTCGCGAGGTTTCTGATACAAGAATACAAAGACAGAAGCTATGGCGAGCAGGATGGCAATGGCTACGGCATAGGCCACCCAGATCAGGCTTGTCTGTATGAGCGCCATGGTGGCAGGCGACGAGGACTGTTGATCAAGATTAGCTCTGAATACAGCGGAATTGTATGAAAGAAGCGATACCTTTTAATAGTCTCGATCGCAGCCGCTATCACGATGTTGTGATGTGGCTTTTAAAGTATCGTGTCAGTGTTTAGATGGCTCTCTGATGTTGGTCACCCTGGGGGGAGAAGTTGGAAGCATGTGGCTGCTAACTATGACGTGTAGGGTCGGAGTGGAACAGGCCCAAGCTCCAGCTACACTAGTGGCTAGATAGGACTAGTGTAAGATATTGGTCTGGATCTAGCATTATCTAGGCAAATTTGAGTTTGGAATATCCCATATAGAGTATAGAAGGATCACCATCTCTGTTTTGATTGGCTGGAACAGCTAGCGCATTGGAGCTTGTACTAATCAAGCGTAGTGGCTTCAATGTCGTTTGGGCTAGCCGAGATGAGACTTACAAAGTACTAGGTAACTATGGCAAGTTATTTTTTGTACGCGAATCAACACCAAACAGCCTCCACGCGATACGTTTTCCCACCACTGCCCAATTACCTACCAAATATGACCCGTGGTGGTGTAGCAGTGCAACACTATCCCCATGCAGGTTTACACTGAGCTTGCGCCGCCAACGGCCGTCAGCCATGCAATCGCCCTTCCGTTTCTTTCGTCGCGCGCAAACAACCTGATTGTCGCCAAAAACGCGCTGCTTCAAATCTTCGAGCTCAAGTCTACAGTTACCGAAGTCTTCCCTGGGGCTGGCAACGAGGCGGACAATGCGGCAGCCAATTTCGACACAGAGGCGGCAGACGTGCCGTTGCAGCGCACAGAAAACACGGCCAAGCTGGTGCTGGTCGGCGAATATTCCCTCGCAGGAACGGTCATCTCACTTGCGCGCATAAAGGCACTGAACACAAAGTCAAAGGGAGAGGCGCTGCTGGTGGCTTGTCGGGACGCAAAGCTGAGTTTGGTAGAGTGGGACCCCGAGACGTACAACCTCCATACAATATCAATACACTACTATGAGAACCCAGACTTGCCCGGTCTTGCCCCGTGGGATGCTGAGCTGAAAGACACGTACAACTTCTTGACAGCAGACCCTAGTAGCAGATGTGCCGCCCTGAAGTTTGGCACCCACAACCTTGCCATTCTGCCCTTTCGACAGCGTGACTTGGTCGAGGACGAATACGACTCTGACCAGGAGGCCAAGGGTGAGCGCGCAAACGATGCCAATGGTCAAGATACCCATAAGACGCCATACTCGTCCTCGTTTGTGCTGCCTCTGACCAGTCTTGACCCTAACCTCACACACCCTGTCCATCTTGCATTTCTGCACGAATATCGAGAGCCTACTTTTGGAATCATCGCCGCACCTCGAGCTACCGCTGCATCACTCCTTCCTGCCCGCAAAGATATCCTCACCTATACCGTCTTCACACTCGACCTCGAACAAAAAGCCTCGACAAAACTCCTCTTCGTCCCTCAACTACCTTACGACATCTCGCGCGTAGTTCCACTTCCACACCCAATAGGGGGAGCGCTGCTAGTTGGATGCAATGAACTGGTACATGTTGATCAGGCTGGCAAAACAAACGGAGTTGCTGTGAATGAGTTTGCCAAGGCCTGCACTTCATTCTCGTTGAGCGACCAGTCGAGTTTGGCTTTGCATCTCGAAGGCTGTGCTGTCGAAGTTCTCTCTTCCGAGACTGGCGACGTTCTCCTCGTGCTGAACGATGGATCGATCAAGATTCTCACCTTCACTCTCGATGGCCGCAATGTGTCCGCGATGACAATTCAAGAAGTGGCCAAGGACCATGGCGGCAGTGTGTTCAATACTTGTGCTTCATGTACGAGTAATCTAGGGAGGGGCAGAATATTCCTCGGCAGTGAAGATGGAGAGTCAGCCCTGGTGGGATGGGCTAGCACATCCAACCAACTTCGCCGAAGGCCGTCTGTGGCTGGCTCAGACGAAGACATGTCCGACGCCGAGGAAGCAGAATACGACCTCGAAGACGATCTTTATAATGACACTACGCCAGCTGTCAAGAAAGTTACAGCTGCAGCTGCAGAGCCCACTGCTCCAGGTTCCTACACTTTTAGATTACATGACATGCTTCCAAGCATAGCTCCGATACGAGATGCGGTCTTGCACCCAGGCAAGGACGCAGAATCTCTCAACAGAGGAGAGGTCATGCTGTCAACTGGCCGAGGGGCTGCTGGAGCCATCACAGCGCTGAATCGTGATCTACATCCGACTATGCTGGCACAGACAGAACTCACTTCAGCGCGTGGCGTCTGGGCCGTCCATGCCAAAAAGCAAGCTCCAAGTGGTGTGGTCGCTGAATTTGGCCAGGATACAGAAGCTAATATGTCTTCAAATGTGGACTATGATCAATATTTGATTGTTTCGAAGACGAGCGAAGATGGAAACGAAAGCACTGTGGTATACGAAGTGAATGGGAATGAGTTATCAGAGACGGATAAGGGGGATTTCGAACGAGAAGAAGGCATCACTCTCAGCGTCGGAGTTCTGGCAGGCGGCACAAAAGTAGTACAGGTTTTGCGCACCGAGATCCGGACTTACGACTCGGGTAAGCATATGCGTTGTATTGTGGAAAAGGCTTCAACTGACACCAACAGAATTGGGCATGGAACAGATTATACCCATGGAAGATGAAGAGACCGGAAACGAGCTCAACATTATCAACGCCAGCTTTGCGGATCCTTACTTGCTGATACAGCGAGAAGATTCAAGCGTCAAAATCTACAAAGCGAGTGGCGATGGCGAAGTCGAGGACGTTGAAGCAACTGGGCTTTCTTCAAGCCAATGGCTTTCCGCAAGCCTGTTTAGATCATCTGCCTTTACTGAGGTGTTTGCTTTCTTATTGACCCCTGAAGGAGGCCTTCGAGTTTTTGCAATGTCCCAGCTCGAGACACCCAGCTATGTTGCAGAAGGATTGTGCTACCTACCCCCCTTTTTAACCATGGAGTATATGGCAAGGAGAACAACAGGGAAGGCTACCATCACAGAGATTCTTGCTGCCGACCTTGGTGATGCAACCTCAAAACTGCCCCATTTGATTGTACGTCTGATTGCAGCTTTCTGGTCGATTAGAACTAACGGCCGACTAGGTTCGAACATCAAATGATAATCTTGTCATTTACAAGGCTTTTCACTCGCCTTCTCGATCGTCGACTGATCTGTGGACAAAGAATTTGCGATGGGTCAAGCTTGCTCAAGAACACGTTCCAAGATACACAGAAGATGCCGGCTCCGAGGATGCCGGGTTTGAGAGCACGTTGCTTGCGATGGACAACATCAACGGCTATAGCACTGTCTTCCAACGAGGCTCGTCGCCATCTTTCATCCTCAAGGAGTCATCGAGTGCTCCGCGAGTGATTGGTTTGAGCGGCAAACCGGTGAAGTGCCTGACGCGCTTTCATACGTCTTCGTGTGTGCGGGGTTTTGCGTATCTAGACATCACAGACACACTCCGTATCTCGCAGCTTCCAGAAAAGAATCATTACGGGCATCTAGGCTGGGCTGCACGACGCATGCCCATGGATGCTGAGATTTATGCACTAACCTACCATCCTAGCGGGCTATACATGATAGGTACAAGTCAGCCAGAGTCATATACACTCAACCCAGAAGAGACTTTCCACTACGAGCTGCCAAAAGAGGATGTAAGCTTAAAACCCACCCTTGAGCGGGGCGTCATCAAAGTCTTTGACGAGAAAAGCTGGTCTATCATTGATACCCATATCTTGGATCCACAGGAAGCCATTCTGTGCATCAAGACATTGAACCTTGAGGTTTCAGAGAATTCTCACCAACGAAAAGATCTCATCGCAGTCGGTACTGCAACCATCCAAGGAGAAGATCTTGCTACCAAAGGTCACATTCGCATCTTTGAAGTCATTACTGTGGTTCCTGAGCCTGATCGACCAGAAACCAATAAACGGCTCAAGCTGATTATTAAAGAGGAGGTCAAAGGCGCTGTGTCTGCCGTCTCAGAGCTTGGAACACAAGGTTTCATGATTATGGCGCAAGGGCAGAAGAGCATGGTGCGAGGTCTCAAGGAAGACGGCACTTTACTCCCCGTCGCATTTATGGACATGCAATGCTATGTCACTACCATGAAGACGTTGCCTGGCACCGGCATGTTATTGATGGGCGATATATACAAGGGCGTATGGTTCACGGGCTACACAGTAAGTTAATCATGGTCCAAGACATGGACTCTATGCTAAGCAATGAATAGGAAGAGCCATACAAGATGCTGCTCTTTGGGCGCAGCAAACACAGGCTCGAATGCATGACTGCAGACTTTCTCCCCTTTGACCAGCAGCTTCACATCATTGTTGCAGATGCAGACATGAATCTTCAAGTCCTCCAATTCGATCCCGATCGTAGGTTTTCCCATGTCAACAGTACCCATTTCGCCAATTGTGCTTACTCAGTCCACAGACCCTAAATCAATGGGCGGAACCCGCCTGCTGCACAAATCCACCTTCCACACCGGCCACTTCCCCTCAACCATGCATCTCCTCCCCTCCCGCCTAAAGATGCCTACGTCGTTGGAATTCAACTCTGAATTCATGGATACTACCTCTCCATCCACTAACCAACCACTACACCAAATTCTTTGCACTTCCCAATCTGGCACTCTCGCTCTGATCACACCTTTGTCTGAATCATCCTACCGTCGCTTATCTGGTCTTGCAACGCACTGCGCAACCTTCCTGGACTCCCCATGCGGATTAAATGTCAAGGCCTTCCGCGCGGGTGATGGCGCAGAGGGCGGATGGGACGCAGGTACAGGGCAAAGGGGTATGCTAGATGGGACACTGCTCATGAGATGGGGAGAATTGGGCGAGCAGCGGCGTAGAGAAGGACTGGGTAAGTGGGGAGGCGACGAGTGGGTGTTTTGGGGAGAAAGAGAAGTTTTGGGGGGCTGGGGGATTTTTGGACGGAGGGGGTAGAGGGTAGATGTAGTTGTCAATTGAGGGCAAGTGAATAGGTAACTAATACCTAGCATGTAGTTAGTTATTTGATTAACTAACTAGTTAATAATACCTAGTTAATCTTGATCAGGCAAGGTCGACTCGCACGTGACTGCCTACGTTGTGTCCATATATTACTCCGTAGGGATATTTGCATTTGTTTCACGGCCAATCGACTCTACACTGCAAATAAAATGTTGTTAATGGTTTTCTGGCAAGCTCACCTTCACAGCCTATGATAGCCCGGCAAGCTATCAGTGCCAAGTAACCGTCACCCCGCTACGCAATCAGCCAAGCCACGTTCACTCAGAACTCATGTCGTGCTGCGATGTGATTATGAACAGCCTCTTTGGCAGAACCAACGGCACTTGGCGCGCTGCCAAATCACCTTCCCCATGGAGGACGCAGATTGGTTTGAGCTGCCTGATGAAGGATCAACGCCAATACAATAACTACCGCTCTGCCCAGAGTGTGGTACTGCTTTCCAAGGCGGTGCTATGTAGTGGCGATGGCGAAAGAAACGAGGAATGCGTCGTCGCACAGCAATCTTGGATAAAGTCATGGCAGTTGTATAAGTATGGGCTCATTGGAGAACATGCTGAATCCTGCTCGATCCTTCTGCAATCGCCAAGATGAAGTTCTCATTGGCAGCTTTAGCACTACCTTTCGCGGCTAATGCCGCTCTCTATTCGTCTTCAGAGTATGCCTCAGGCGCCGTCCATCAGAAGTTGATGAAGCTCAAGAATGATCAGTGGGCTCGGGATCATGCAGATGGTAAACAGGACCCAAAGCAATGGGCATCATGGAAGAATTCAAACAAGGATCGAGTTGAATGCAAGAATGGCCTCGCCATCGCGGAGCCTGGCAACGCGAATCAGACTTTCCGATGCAAGAACGTAAGCGCCCTGTCCCATCACATCATGGCAATCTGAAATTGACAGAATATAGATGGATCTTTACGACTTCATCAACCACGCTGATCTGGGTGGTCCTGAGGGAAGAGGTTCGTCAAGCTGGGGCTGGACGGCACGCAACGGGCGTGAGTTTGGT
This sequence comes from Shiraia bambusicola, assembly GCA_028220655.1. Lineage (NCBI taxonomy): Eukaryota > Fungi > Ascomycota > Dothideomycetes > Pleosporales > Shiraiaceae > Shiraia > Shiraia bambusicola. Next base: position 150,998 of record SSBG01000051.1, on the reverse strand, counting down.
ATTGTCGGTCAGTTCAGCGGCGCTGCGTTTGTTGAGATGCTCAAGAATGGCAAAATGCAGTACATGGGTCGCTTGCCTGCTCAGAGCGAAGGATCAAGATGGCGCGAGATTCGCGTGTTGAACGACTACGCCATTATTGGAAGTGAGGCAGTGGGCCACAACGTGCAGAGTGAGTAAGCTTTATTCGATTTGAAGTGCATTCAATTAACATATCTAGTATTCGATATGCAAAAGCTCGTGGATGTCGACCCAGAGAGCCCCGTAACTTTTGATCCCAAGGAGGATCTGGTTGGTCTCTGGGATCAGCTTCCTATTGGACGTACTCACAATGTCGTTATCGACTGGGACAACGAGTACATCCTGGCTGTGGGTGCACAGCCACGAAACCAGACTTGCGCTGCTGGCCTGCAGTACATTGACATCGCCGATCCCACCAAGCCGACCTCTCCTGGTTGCGCAAGTCAAGATGGCTATGTCCACGATGCACAATGCGTGACATACAATGGCCCCGACGGCCGATTCCGCGGACGCAACATTTGCATTGGTTACAATGAAGATACAGTAACTGTGTACGACTCTACCAGCAAGGGTGGTAACCCAGCTTCTGAGATTCTGTCGCGTCTTTCATATCCTGGCGCGACATACTGCCATCAGGGCTGGTGGACCGAACGGAATTGGCACCAATATGTTCTGCTCAACGACGAGCTTGATGAGCAACAGAGAAATGGACCCGCAGCTGGCGGCCGCCCTGTCACTCACATCATCGATTTCACAGATCTCCGCCGTCCCAAGTATTCCGGCAACTTTTATGCAACTGACCACAAGGCCATCGACCACAACCTCTACATTGTCGATGGCCTCGCATATCAAAGCAACTATGGCGCCGGTATCTGGGTTCATGACGTTTGCTCGGTTAGCAAAGATCCTAGTGGCGCAAATGTGGAAGTGGAAGGCTTTTTCGACATTTACCCAGAAGACGATGCTCAAGGCGGAAGTGTACAGTTTGTTGGCACTTGGTCACATTTTCTGTTTCCGTCGGGATACATTCTAGTGAATACCATCGAACGTGGTGCATTCACGGTGAAGCTAGCCAAGGGCCGTGGTGCTGGCAAAGGTCCCGGATTCGGAGGAAAGTCGAAAGGAACAGGCAGATACTAAAAACCGGCTCGGTGATTTTCGAGACGTAATTGATAATCAAAGCTGTTCAGCCCACATTTCGAGTTCTGAAGATTAGCTTGCCAAGGATGATTCGTTCAGGTTGGAGTTAGAAGGTTTTGTGTCTTGGAGCGCTCCTTCCACAATTTGACCGTCTTTCCACGTCACCTCGCTTCATTCACACTCCCAGCATCCACGGAGCAATTATGAAATACCGCCGCCTCAGAGACAAACGTTAAAGCCCTCGGGCCAATAAAGGTTGTGACGGTGCATTTTGCACGTCCGGCTGACGTGTGCAGTACATCTGGCTACCCGCCCCGAGCGTCAGGATTGCTACGATACATTGATGAATCGAGGAAAGAGTTACTAACGCAGGCTTCACGCAGCTGTTGAAATCAGCAGAGTGTACGCCGAGAGTGCCATCCTTGTGCTGCTAGGCCCCAGGACACAGTGGCCCAGGACTGCGAGAGGAAAAGCAAGGTAGTGGCAACGGCCTCACGAGACATGTTGAACCACTTTATATTCACCGATTGGCCAAGGCCACGGAGCCTGCGAGTTTCTCAAAACGTGGCAGGCGTGAGTGGGTTCAGATGGGATTGTACATGTTAGCCTTTGCTTTGTTATTTCAGGCCCTGTATGGTGTATGACGACATTTGAAGGAAAGATACAGAGATGGCAATGGGCAGTTGTTCTGAAAAGTGGGATTTGAGTTGAGCAAGAGTCGGACCACGATTCGACCACTGCAGCAAGGCTGTGCGTTATCTGGACCCCCACAGACTTGATACGACGTGTATGACGCTCCATGGAAGCGGCTCTGCGCCTCGATTTCTCTGACCTCAGACCATGATCTGAACTACCAGCGTCCTTGGCCTACATATTAAAGTTCTGATGGGTTCCGAACCCCCTTTTACTATTGGCTCCAGCACAGGACAGAATTCTTGACACGATAAGGGTTACGCCGAGGAGACGCATATAAGCAAAGCTGGAATGTAAGAACAAATTGCCACGTACCCTCATGGTCAGAAATTAGTTGGAGCATCTCGCGACAATGTCCTAGCAATTAGGGAGAGGGACCCGACCTGTTGCAAACTGAAACCCTATTGCAGAATAACTTCTCCATCATGTACAACACCGGGATATTGCTTGCCACGACTCACAGCCCATGCAGGTAGAAAAGCATGGAACCAAGCACTTGTGCAGCGTATGGACATGAATAATCAAGAAATCAATTCTGCACACTATTACGCTAAATCGCAACAGCAGAGTCCCACCCATTCACTCTATGCAACAGCAGTAAACATATATTTACAAGCATGTCATGGCGAAGAGATTTGATAATCATGACCGAGCAAAGACCGAGCAGCGAACGTCGAAAGAGTAGAGTTTTGCCGCCACGTGCGAGAGGAAAACGCTGCAGACGTAAAGTCAATTACCAAACGGACATATTTTAATCCGCAATAAACGCCAATGTTGTATGCACGAGCCCAACGCCGGTCAGAATGCTGAACGTGTAGCCAAGACGGTCACGCGCTCACCGCGTGCTAGTCGATTGGTAAAACTCCGAAGGAAATGCCTTTTCTTTTTTTTTTTTTTTTTTGTTTACCATATCATGCAAAGACAGGTAACACGGATGACAAATCAAAGCGATTTCTCCACGTTGACAACTTCCTCGAATGCATCTCGCCACTTGCGATGGTCTTCCTTGGAAGGCCGTGGAAGAGGCTTCCGTGCATAACCTCCATAGCCAAAATGCGTCATGAGACCTGCTTTGGTCCCAATGATGCCGCCTTGGATAGCAGCCCAGTCGCCACGGGCTACAACGGCCTGAAGCTTACGAGCTTCAGTAACGTGGCCACTCTCAAAGAGCTCCACAACCTTGACGCACGCCTTGGGTGCAATATTGGCCATGCCGCCAATGATACCAGATCCACCACCAACCAGTGTCTGAAGGGTAAAGTCTACAGAGCCACCCATGCACATGAAGCCAGATCCAGGATCAGAAACCGTGGCGGCACGGGTAGCAGCAGCGATCCGATTAAGCTTTCCAGTGTTGCCGCAGGTCAACTTGCAACCGACAATGTTGGGGTGGTGCGACAGTTCGATGATGATGTCGGAATCAAGGTCGAGGCCAGAGACGGCGCCGGGGTAATTATAGATGAGGATTGGAATGGGCGAAGCAGTGGCAACGTCACGGAAAAAGTCCTTGACAGTTTCGGTGGAGAAGAGTGCCTGGTAGTAAGCGGGGGGCAGGACCAAAGCATAGTCTCCGCCAGCGGAGGCAGCTTCTTCGCAGAGCTCAATGGACTCTCTTGTCGACTGGGCTCCACAACCTACGATGACAGGCATATAGCCAAAGCCAGCGTCGTCTAGGGCTTTTCGGGTAGTGCTGGTGACGAGGTTGCGTTCTTTGTGTGACAGATGAACGGCCTCGCCATTGGAGCCTTGGGTGGCAATGCCAGCAACTCCAGCCTTGGCCAGACGGACAGCATGCGTGGCAATGGTGTCTAGGTCGAGGTTGTCTGTGGCCGGGTCGAAGAAGGCCACGGTGGGAACATAGATGCCAGGGACTAGCATACGACAGACGCCGACATCAGCAGAGCCTACAGAGCTGGTTTCAAAGTCGGTGTATTGGCCCATGGTGTAGATTGACTGGACGGCTTGGTGAAAGGCAGAAGTGTTTGCGAAGCAGTTGGACGGCGAAGGGGCGTCGTGGTGTGGTGACATTTTTTTTTTTTATTTTTTTTTTTTATTATTGTATTATATGAAAGCAAAAAAGGTTGACGGGTGGCAACAGAAGGGAGGGCGGGGGATGTTTGAGGGGGCAAGAAGCAAGGGAAATGGGCCAACGACGAAGGGAACGAATGGGTCAATGGAGGAAGGAGGAGGAGGGGAGAGAGAGGTAGGTTAAATACTGGGTAGGTGGGTAGCTAATGAGCCGCATGATGATGGAGGAGGAGGAGGAGGAGGAGGAGGAGGAGGAGGAGGCGACAAGGACAACGACGACTTCAACGAGTGGGGGTGCAGCTGACGATGTGGTCAGAAGGGACTAACTAGGGCTGGGCAGGCGAAGCAAGGTAGGTGTAGGTAATACTATGTAGGTAGGCGTGCGCAAAGATGCATCCGGCAAGACAAAGTGCAGTTCAGGCACAGCTTGGCGACTCGTCAAGTCGTGATGTGATGTGACGAGTAGCGTGGGGGTGGGGGAGAGAAAGAGACGGCGCGAAAACACTTGCGGCGAGTCGACGACACCACAGTCACGCACACTGGGAGCGCCTCTTTCACGTCATCTGATTGCCCCAGGGGAAGGTCTAGACGGTAACTCATTATGATACAAGTGTCGGTGTCTGACTGTGTACATACATGTACTATGTAGGTATCACAACTACTCGGTAGTTGCAGACATGAGATGGGTTGATCATGGGTAGGTAGCTACAGTCATGACTGCCCCGTCACCCCGTGTTGACCCCCACGCGCTATCATCCTTCGAGCCTCTTCCAACAACAACAACAACAACAACAACAACAACATCAGCTCTTCAGCTAATATCTGACATTAACTATCCATCGTGTCTTACCGAGTACTCTCCTCTCCAAATCTCGACTCATCAGCCACTCGTACACCACCCGGCTGTCTCTTGACCCCGAGCCCTGGAAAAAAAAAAAAAAAAAAAAAAAAAAAAAAAAAAAAAAAAAAAAAAAAAAAAAAAAGAAACATTCCTTGCAATTCTCAGGTACAATCACGTGACGACGAATGACGGACACTACTTGTGAAAAAAGAAGCAAAAACTAATTCAACACCACTGATGTTGTTGGAAACATGTTGCCGCTCTGACTTTACAGGGCGTCTTGGCAGGCGAACCTAATATAGTCCTTTTGTCAGCGGAACCTGTACCCCCGAAGCACACAATGCACGAGGCTTAAAAATTTTCTGGCTGCAGGCGCAAGTGTACGCAGTGCCTGTCACGTAACCGTAACCATGGTATTGAATACTTGTAGGTAGTTAGCCTAACTAACTAATATTACTTAATTATTGCATACTACTATGTATGTAGACTCGAAGCGCAACGCCTCGTCCAAGCAAGGGCCGAAGCTGTCCCGGTTATGCATGCCAACACATGACGCTATCTACCCCACAATTTGATCATCCAGAAAAGGCGTTCCCCCGCTTTCTTACCACGTTTGAACACGCATTGCTTGTCTCGACCCGCCGCTGCATCCAACCTCTTACTTGCATGACGCCCAGTCTATTGCGATTGCTCTGCCGCCAAATATCGCTAGCCTTGTCCCAGCATGATGCTTTGTTGGCGCTCGCACTTTCAAAAGCCGACGACTTGCCGAATAGCACGGAAAACTGGGTGGCGATATTCTCATCCGATCAATCGTTCGCATCTCGGCAATTGCGCTCATAGCGTGGGGTGTGTTCCTGTTCGCTCGCAGCATAAACAGTGTGGGATGGATGCCAAGCATACCTACCCATCTACAAGTTCCACTTTGACATCTACCTAGAAGCGTTTGCCCCCCTCAACAATGGTGAAAGCAGAAAGCAGACCCATTGATCGTGATTCCAGAAGCAAGCATGTCTTCATCCCACGCAAGACAGAATACCACCACCATTCAACAAAACCATTCCCTTCATTCTTATGTAATTAGCACTCTACGTCAGCCAGCCATTTCACCCCGACCCAATCGGGTACACCAAACGAAACACCTTGCTGCTACTCCACGATTGCATCGCCTTGACCGTCAGGGAACCATGCACACAATCCACAAATCACCACGCCCACCATCCTTTAAGAGTCCCCAAATAGGAAAATGCCACGGTTACGCAACAGCACGCAAGAAGAAGTAAGGAAAAAAAAAACTGTCATTGTAACATCCAGGAAGCTCCACGGCACATGACCATCAGACTACGTAAGAAATACCAGGGCTGCAGAATGCACATGTCTGGCAACTCCCCTGTTTTGATAACCCCGCAATGCAGCAGCGCCCAAATCAAAGATTGCAAAACTTGTGGAAATGTACCAAGATACGGACGTGTGGTTTTTGGGACTTTGGGGGGTTGGTTTTTGTTTATTCTTGTTTATATACACATACAAGTGTCGAGTATATTGCTACTTTGGTTCAGTTACCTTACTGTATACACGTGACGTGACGTCTCTAGTCTGTAATTTAAATAGTAATACAACTTTGTTAGTTAACTAGTTATTACAAAAGTAGTTTTTTTTTTTTGGTAAAAAAATTAGTCAACTACTGCTGTAGTTAGTTAGTTAATCGAGAGCTTAGATAATAATAATAACTAGTTAGTAGGAATTCCAAAAGTCTTGACTAACTATTGCAAAGGGTTTTAGATTGCGTTGAGTTGTGTGTTTTGTATCCATATTTGTGTTTTTTTTTTTTTTTTTTTTTTT
>SSBG01000051.1:104659-116590 GCA_028220655.1 Shiraia bambusicola | reverse complement strand
CCTGTCGGTTTTTTTTTTTTTTTTTTTTCAAAAAGAGGAAAAGGAAAAAGGAAGTAGTTACGAAAGTAAGGAACTTTGACCTCGCTACGTCCTAAAATTACAGGCGCTCGTAAAAAAAAAAGGAAAACGCAGATCAAATGTATACCTAGTATTACCTACTCCGTACACTGGGCTTTCCACGTGCCAAGTTGGACCCTTGTCGAGAAGTCAAGACCTTATCATTGAACGAGCTGGATCGTCCATGACCTGCAGATTTCATTCGTCCAACGTTTACTCCGTACAAGGCGTTCAGCTTCACGCTTGGAGACACTTTCCAATTCTGAACAATGCCGCGAATCTGATAGGCTGGGCGTCCATACCGGAGGACAGACACCAGAGACACGACTCGGGTACCTGGATCTCTAGAATGATTCCGAAAGTCAAAGCTGGGCCGTCAAACTCTGACAAGCTTTGTTAAGATGCATTGCTACCTACCTACAGCGACAAAGCTTCGGCGAGAGATTCATGCTGTGCAGGTATACGACAAGGCGAAGGATTCACCTCACTGGGTGTTGAAACATACATTTCGATCACCCTTTTGTAGCCCTTTGGAGGGAGTGGTAGATATTGTCGGGTCCGCTGGGAGAATGGTCAAACACCGTTAGACGGGATCATATTCGGCCCGCTTCTAGGTAGGTACCAGCAAAATCAGGCACGGCGGGACCAAGACTGTTTGAGCTTGGCAAGTATTATGTGCACCAGTCCTTTTCCTGTTGTCCCGTTGTGTTTTGCCGTCTTACAACTTGCGGTGAATTTGCTGTATGCCTAGAAACCTTATAGAACCTGCTTTCGTTTAACGTCCCCAGCCTCGGTCATTTCCTCCCCCCAAAAAAAAAGCACTTGAAGGTTCATTTCACTCGAACTGGAAGCTCTTGACAAAAGGTAACCGTAGGGTTCAGGTTATGTACACAGAACATGGCGTTTGAGGACATGATGTGCGTGGAAAAGAATTGGCGAGAGATCGCCGATTACCTCGTACTGCGGTAAGGACCGACCTGGTAATATACTATGTATGTAGTTCTTTGCCATATTCTGCATTGGTCAATAATAGGGGAGACTATGTAAACATGCTAAACCCCACACACGGGCTCGGGATATCTCAACGTTCCGCCGTGGGGCCATACTTTCTAAATTCTGCCGCGTCTAGCGCAGTTTTTGCATGTCTGCTGAAAATTCCAGGCCTGTGTAACTTCGTCCCTTTGTGGTGTTTGGATCCCGTTCGGAGAGGCCCCCGGTTGGCTAAATGGTGTCAATTTCTGACTTCCCTGCATGTCACACGCATTCATCACATAATACATTGTTAGTTACTTTCATGCAGTTAAAAAAAGTAACGAAAAGTAGGAAGTAAGAAGTAGGTAGTGGTAGCTTATTCAACACGCTAATGCTAGATATCAAAACTTTTTCTCTCGTGATACTCCGTATTCAATTGCCTGTCGCTTTCAAATGTGCTCCTTGCGTGTTGCTGGTCTCCCCATATTGTCCCAGTCATGCGAGGTTTTTGGAACAGCTTGCTCTGTCGCTGGCATATTGGTGCTGCTGACCTCGACTGTTGAAGTTTGTGTGATCCAGCCGCCTAATTTGCCATTCGAGCAAGCCTCATTTTCCAACCTGGTGCGGCCACCTTGGGTGTCGACATCCACCAAGGGGACAAAGTCGGCTTCGTCCTCTGCTTTGTGTTTAATTGAGATCTTATTGAGTTTGTTGGTGCCTGTGGAATGCGAAGCTCCGCTAATATCCGATTTCGACTTGTTTGTTGAATCGCCCCGGAAAGTCGTCCTGATCTTCGGCCACATCTTGGCAATGAGTGCCCGATGGGCAGGCATGCATCCGCAAATGATCGAGACGTCTACTTCGATCAAGCTCCAGTAGCCTGCGTCGACGTAGTTCCATGTAATGTTTTCTGTATTGGCGAAGTGAATGAGCGAGTACATGCGAATAATCGAAACAACAATGACAAGGATTCCCACAGAAAACATGGCCATGATCATAATCTTCTTCTTAAGACCCATGTTCAACTGAGAAAGGTGTCTCAGGGGAAGGCCCATAACAATGCCATCCAGGACGATATTGATGGCAGCGGCAATCCAGCCTTGAAGGTGTATGTTGTTGCATTTGCCCTTGTGTAGACCATCCCATTGGGTCCAGGCAAAGCTAATAGGTGTGCATTGGAAAGTGGTTGCAAAGAAGAAAGCAATCGTGTAAGCCACTGAGAGGCCCATGACGCCGAATGCCATAGCTCGAAATCCCTGGGAAGGAAAGACGCGGAGGTAGAAGCACAGGATAGAAATCTTCGAGATTCCCAGGGCCACAACATAGAAAATTTCTCCGAGGTAGTAGTATTTCAGAACGTTTGTGATTTGCTCAGGTTGTAATGTCCAGATGTCCCTTCCCAGGCCGTTATTTACCACTGGTGGTTATGAGTTAGAGAATGAAAATTTGAAAGGTCCATCTTTGAACTCACAAAAGGGGGCAAATACAGCGGGAGGAATTGCAAGAAGGACGACTATGCCCATGGTTGCGTCATCCCAAGACATCTGGCGTTTGCGTTTGCCTAAGCTGGCCATTGTTCGAAGTATGAAGGCTAAAATCGCAATGACAATGCCAACGACTGCGATGATGAGGAACTTGCGCCCCTTGTTGCGGACGGGGACACCGCAGGCATTGCTGCTCACATTCTTTGTTTCTGTTCTTGGTGAGCATAGCGCTGAACTGATTGAGGTATAGAGATATATGTACGGAGAAGCTCGTATACAGTACAAGTTTTCTTTGCACAAACAGCTACAGCAGCGTTCAAGGCAGTGTTGGTACACAAGCATTGTGGGGTCAGATTGGTAGCGCAGGTTGATTTTGGAAGTTCCTGTGAAAAGCAAGCCAACTAAACGAAAAGTCAGATGAATGCCTGCGTTCGAAATCGAATGTGTGCGACTTACAGAGCATTTGGGCATGTGTTTTGCGAGGGCAAGGAGTGCATCCTGGGCTTGTACAGAGGCAATGGTGACAGCCCACCAGGCCACCAAGCTTCGCAGCCTCATAGTCTGTGTACTGAGTCTTGGATAGGATTCCGAAGAAGCTCGACAGTGACAGACTATTTTAAGCTGCGTAGTTGAAAATCAAGCGACAGATTTTGGATAGATAAATTGTAGCCCTTTGGGACGACAGAGCGCATTACTCGCTTTCATATATAACGTCGAAGGCCAAACATGTGCCGATATTGTTCCGTACTGCGTGAGGCAGCCCAAGAAGCTGAGATTAAGTTGAGGAGCGTAGACGGGCGGTTTTCCGCAAATGAAACGTAGGTTTCCATGGGTGCTTGAGACGGGCCACATGCTCGAGAGCCACATTGCACGTAGAAAACGGTAGCGAAGAGCGCCTTGGCGTCGAGACGAGGTATGTACTCCGTATGGTATCCTGTCACTTGTGCGCAGGCGTTGCTTGGAAGTTTGATACCCGTGGACATAACTAGTGGAGACTAAACATGGGGTGGGACCGTGGAGGCCTGTAGCTACTAGCGAGTCGTGGTGCAGGGCTGGTGTAGCCTGAAAAGTGCAAATGTAAAGATGTACTCCGTACTTATGCAATGCCCTTGTCTTCGTGTAAAATGAATAGTTAATCCGGACAAATGGATCTCCAGACGAGGTTACCTTTTTATGCTTCGACACTGGGCATGCTCCTCCTGTGTCTAGGTAACATGAACGGTGTTTACAACTGTTTGGTATTAATAGTATCTGTACTCTCTGTATCTGATAACCTTTGAGATCTACGCGTAAAATTTCCTTTCTTGCGGTCAATGCGATCCTTACAAGGAAACAGGCGTCGCTTCGGCACAGTTAGTGACACTGAATCATACAAATAGGTATCCAGGAAGCGCAGCGTAGATCACGGTAATAAGTTGACTAGGGGCTCGACGTTTGTGCATGCAGATAGGGACGCGGTGTTTCTGATACAGTATTAACGATACATCATACTAAGTAACCCCGTATAGTATGATAATTACAACCTTCAAAGGCTCGAAGACCGGAGCTTCCTCGGTTATATTTCATCATTAGTCCAATTACAAGCAAGTCTATGACGTACGGGCTCGCTGTTTAGAGAAGGGTAGGATATCTTTTACTACTCTAGGATAGGGGTTCGTCTAAAATGAGGCTACTAGTAATATTGTATCTTAATATCAACTGATACAATACGTATACTCCGTAATGCAAGAAAATTGGCTCGGATACAAGATTGGCCCGTCCCTAAGGATGCAGGCCACAGCGTCTCTCCAACCAAACGAGTACCCTTTTGTCGATCTCACTTAACTACTGGGGAGAAGACCCTAGCGCATCCGCGATGCTGCTACGATCTCCGCTGTTGTAGAAATATAAACCTCATTTTCGAGTACCTTTGCTCTGGGTCCTGCGTCGCTCTTTCACTGCCCCGAGGCTTTTGAATGTTTTACTGTCTTGGTCACTGTCCTTAAAACATCTTTATAATCAATAATACCGACAACATGATTGTCATGAAGGCCTTCACTGTCCTCTCTCTAATAAGTTCGTACGCTTCTGCGCGGATCATGTATGTTCAAAAGCCCATGTATACGTCTTAAGCGTTCTTTTCTGGGAGCAAATTGCTAAATTCTATCCACAGAAATGGTGCACAGCATACCCCATTTCGTGGGGTGAACGTAAAGCGAGCAGTGAACGGCTCCTCTGACATTACTCTCCATGATTACGAATATGTTATAGTAGGCTCTGGGGCTGGTGGTGCACCTCTTGCAGCCAAGCTTGCTATTGCAGGCCATAAAGTTCTCTTGCTTGAGGCTGGAGACGACCAGACCAATTCACTCCAGTACAATGTACCGGCTCTGCACGCTGTAGCTACCGAGTATGAGCCTATGAGATGGGACTATTTCGTGAAGTCATTTGACGATGAACAAGAAATGAGAAGGGACACTAAGCTGACCTACACACTACCTGATGGTAGTCGCTACACCGGTGCAAACCCACCCGCAGGCGCTGAGCCACTTGGGGTTCTCTACCCACGTGTTGGCTCACTTGGTGGTTGTACGGCCCATAACGCTCTCATCACGACATACCCATACGATAGTGACTGGGAGAACATTCAAAGCGTCACAGGTGATGACTCATGGGCCCCTGGTAACATGCGCAAGTACTTTGAGCGCATAGAGAGGTGTCGCTATCTGCCCAACAGCATCGTCGGCCACGGGTTCGGTGGCTGGCTCGAGACTTCGTTGACCGAGTTGACACTGATTGTCCAAGATTTAAAAGTCATCTCCCTTGTCTTGGCTGCAGCCTCTGGTTTCGGTCAGACATTACTCTCGTCTGTCGTCACTACCGTCACTGGTCTTGCCCAAGTCTTGCTCCGTGATTACAACAACCCCGGCCCGAATCGTGACTCTGCTGAGGGTCTGTGGCAGGTTCCATTAGCCATGAAGATTCCCGAGTACAAACGCGCCGGCCCAGTGGACCTGCTTCACCAAGTGTTGGATGCGAAGAACAGCGATGGGAGCCGCAAGTACCAGTTGGACATCCAGCTCAACACACTTGTCAGCAGTGTCCAGTTCGATCAAGGTACCAACGGTAAGCCCAAGGCTACTGGCGTCAACTTCTTGACCGGCCAGTCGCTGTATGGCGCGGATCCACGCCGCCAGTCAGGTGCTGCTACAGGCAAGGGTACCAAGGGCTCTGTCACTGCTACTCGTGAAGTCATCATCGCCGCTGGTGCTTTTAACACCCCCCAGCTTCTCAAACTCTCTGGTGTGGGACCAAAGGACGAGCTTGAAAAGTTCGGCATCAAGGTTGTCAAGGATCTGCCTGGTGTTGGTACGAATCTCCAGGATCGTTACGAGGTTCCTATTGTTGGCCAGGCACCAAGCTCACTCGCTCTCCTGAACGGCTGTACATTCCTCGAGGGCGATGACAAATGTCTCAAGAGATGGGAAACGTGGCCCGTCGAAAAGGGTACTTATGCTACCAATGGTGTTGCCATTGCCGCCACCAAGAAGGCTAGCAACTCCATCAACGGAAACGCCGATCTCTATATCGCTGGCTGGCCTGCCTACTTTAACGGCTATTACCCCGACTTCTTCCAAAATGCCACCAAAGGCGGCAACCATTGGACTTGGCTCACTCTCAAGGCCGAGTCTCGTAACAACGCTGGAACTGTTACTCTGCGCAGTGCCGATCCCCAGGATGTGCCTGACATCCGCAAGCGCAACTTTGCTGTCGGTGGTGAAGAAGATCTCGACGCTGTTATCCAAGGCATGAAGTACGGTCGCCAGGTTTTCAAGGATCTCATCCCTCTCGACGGCAAATTTGAGGAAGTCTGGCCTGGCACCCAAGTGCAGACCGACGCACAAATGAAGGAGTTTGCCAAGTACCAGGCCTGGGGTCATCATGCTTCTTGCACGTGCCCGATTGGGGCTGAGAACGATGAGAATGCTGTCCTGGACACCAACTTCAAGGTTCATGGTATCGACGGGCTGCGCGTTGTCGATGCTTCCGTGTTCCCCAAGATCCCTGGCACTTTCCCGGCTGTCGCTATTTATATGGTATCCGAGAAGGCTTCGGACGTCATTATTGCTGATGCTAAGTCTTCGTAGGTTAATATTTTTGCTTAATGTATATATTATTCTTCTCAAAAAGGCCTATATTGCCATTACCCATATCAAATTAATTCTCATAATTCATCATCTAGATTAGATTTAGAGTGAAGCATTCGAAAGTGGAATTTTCATGGCACAGTCCTGATTTCGCATGACCGTGATATATCTTACTCATCTCAACGAGATGCTAAACCTTTTGACCTGCTCAAAAATTTGACGCCGGTTGTTTCTACTCGAGTCTATCGCGTCATTGATAAGAAGCATGAGTGTATTGAAATGGAAGCACCTCAAAGTTGATTTATGGTTGTTTAACAACACACATATATCCCTTGTGGTAGTAGCTACATTTATACATGTAAGCTATGCGGCAGGATACGAACTAATTAGAATGTCTTGACTCTTTGGCTTAGTTGAGGGTCTGCCCAATGCTACAGATTGCCGACACTCATAATCTTCACATGCGCAATAGACACTTGCCTTGCATAGGAAAATACCAGGAACAAGGCCGAAGGAAACTGTGAATCAATTGACCCTTCCCTCCAAGGCTCTTATAGGGATGATTAAGAACGCAAGGTTCATTAACGTCCATCCCTGCATAGCGAAACACCCTGTGTGGCGAGATAGTTAAACGAGGGATAGTTAATTACTTTATGTTGTAGCTAATCCTATATGTCTACAACCTACCGCCGCGTCCATACTTCCACTGAAGTCGTGTTTAGTTATCAAGGACCCCAAATGCTTCCAATTGTGGATGTTCAATATTGACATTCCAAACGAGGGCGGGCGACAGCCCAATCATGCACTGCACAACGTGGACACAGAGACATCTGGGAGCAAGATCTACAAGCCACTCATGTCGTGAGCACCACATAATTTCACCAGTTAAGGGTCCTGTAATTTCTGTCATCCTCAATTTCCTGTTCTGGGCATAGATAAGCAGGAACGAAAACACCCAGTATCGCGATAACTAATTCTTGGTCTCCAGACTCCTACGGCAAAAGCCCTGACGTCCCAAACAAAGAGACACCAGAAAACACACGATGTACCTAGTATATATAGACACAAGGTGCATACTTCCGAAATGTCTTCTGCGGCAGGTGAGCCAACACCATGAGCCCATAGCTTGACGTCCTCATGCCCCATGGGAGGCTTGAAGGGAGCTAGCCCCCATTCACCGGACGAAAATCATCACTACCACTACGACGACAATCGTGTCGAAATTTTGGACTTACACTGCAAGGCTGGATTGGCAGTGCTTCCTTCATCTGCTTGAAATTATTAACAACGGTAGTCTGGGTAGAAAGGTGGTATCCGAAGGTAAAACATGTACGGAGTAGAAGATGGCTTTGTGGTTACTATTTCTGTCCTGTCATCGTGACACGACTGTAGCCGTTGCGCCACCTCACCCCCATATGAAACTTAATTTCACAGTGCCTTAAAGTGCAGGCTGAGGCTGTGGCCTCTCGATCCTATACAAAAATTTTGGTCTTTGGTCTTTCTCTCAAACCACTTTCATGACCTGTGCAGCTGCTTGGATTGATTCATTTGGTGGGGAGTGAATAAGTTCACCGCCCGGACCTACAACAAGAATGTCCTCATCCTGGAGTCGACTTCCATCTATAAACGAAATGACACCAGATCAAGACATAGCCGAGTATGTTTAAAAGATTCCTGCAGGTTTCTGCACGCGCTAATCCTATCATCTAGTGCCAATGAGGAAAGCTGTGACACGCAAGAAATACTCCGGCCATTGGATTCTGTAATCACGCTGCGTCCACTCTCATACCCGGGGCCCGGCGAGTACAGCTCAGTCAGTCAAGATGATGTCGGTCGCTCTGGTCTCAAAAGTTTCGACACCACACAGTCTGCAACCAAACTCAAGGACCTGGGCGTCCGCCTCCGCCGCAAACCATTAGTTCGATATTTAAGAGGGTCTGTTAAACGCCATCCTGCAGCGGAAATCGAGCCTACCCGAGTTGGACGCGGCCTATGGAAAGATCAACTACTGATCGACCGTTCACTCCGTGGCATGGCTGCTTTGACGGTCGCTTTCGCTATTGCTATGATTATTCTCATTGCAACGTATGCAAAGTATTTCACTAACCGTACAAATCGCAATACCTCCTCGGTAGGAGGTGAGACCGAATCGTGTAAGAAAGTCATGAAGGCCAACACCATCTTCTTGTTGCTTATCAATGTTTGTGCAACTATGGTCCTCGGCATATCGAATACCTATCAGCAATTGTCATCAAGCCTACAAAAAAGTGACTTGAAGCACATGTTATCCAAATTCGGCGATTCAAGAGTCGGAACAAACTCGCCATTCAACATCAATCACAAGTCAGAAGGCAGGAAACAATCATGGGCTGCTTGGCTACTCTTGGTCCTCACATCCATGCCCGTTCACTTCCTGGCCAACTCATTGATCGGCCCTTCCTACACGCAACTATTACCGCCAAACATGGATTTTGAAATGGTGGCAGACATGGAGGTCCTCCGACGCCTACCAGAGCATATATTGAAGCTGAAGCTTGAAGATTCTGCATCTTTCCCCTGCTGGTCTGCTTTTAGAACAGGCACGCCACATTACCCTAGGAATACCAATATGCTTTCAGAATACCCAGGAATCTTTGGGGCATCACAACATGAATTTGGCTGGACTTGGAAGACAATGCGTGCTTATTATACGTCCAATTGTACTGAATATATGAAAACCGCCAGTGACACTAATCTTGATAGTCTAGAGAATTCTTGGATAATACCACCTGATAGGCGCGAGAAGGTGTACCAAGAAGGCACATGTTCTATGGGATCAGACTTACATTGTGTTCTAGAAGACCCTGAGCCCACTGAATGTCGACTCAACATACGAATGGGTGCTGCCTTTATATTAATGGCATGCCTAGTGATTAAGGCAACATACATGGTTATAGTAAATCTACTTAATCGCGGTAAGCTCAAGACTCAGCTTCTGACTTTTGGAGATGTTATTATTGCCTCAGCTTCAGATCCAGAACTGAGAGTTCAGGGGTTAGTCTAATGGCTTTCTTGCTATTCAAATTATGCTAACAAAAGCACCTAGGGAATGCATGGTAAACGCTGGGGATAATTACCGAAGCCTCCACTCCCATGCTTGTCACAAGCACTGCCTCAACCCTGAACAGTCGAAGACAGGTGGTAAGCAATGCTATTATAAACAACCCAGGCACTATCGATCTAATCAAATATAGATGAGCTTGGGCATTGCCAAACGTGTAAGAAGTGGAACTCCAACAATCAATTTGCCAATCTGCCGCAGCCTACAATCACGACAAAGATAAAGAAAAGCTTGATATCTAATCTCGGTAGCACAGCTTTGACCCAAATGTGCCTTCTTATGCTCTGTAGCCTTGTTCTTCTCGGCGCATCACTTTTCCTTGCTGTGCAGTATGTTTCCAAGTACACACGCATATCAAAAAAAAAAAAAAAAGGTCTAGACTAATTTGGATTTTGTAGATTCGGCATGAAATATCAATCTATAAATCAGGAGTGTAATCAGGCCAGAATTCTCGGGTTCACACTACCAGAGTGCGAAAAGTCGGATCTTGACCGCTTCGCGACAATTTCTGGTGGGTTTGGAGGATTCAACCGCTCGTTGCCGATTGCATCTCTTCCGCCAGATAGTCTAGGCAATGAATTCGTCGCATTCGCCATGTCAGTCATGGCCGCCGCAAATATTGACATGATGCTAAAATACAGCAGTTCCAATGGTGCGCAATCCCTTTATTCTCTTCTCTACCTCATGATGATCTACAACATCACCCTCATATCACAAGAGTATGACTGGGGCAAACTTGAATACGCCCGCACCCGCCTGCGCACCACTCTCGTGGCAGGTTATTCCTTTGAACAAAATTATCTTCTCCAATTACCGAAGAAAATACTATTTCCAATCATGACGTACTCCATGCTCACGCACTGGATGCTCGGTGAAGCTCTACAAGCCCAGGAAGCAATATGGCTCGAAAAGTCACCCGGGCGGCATATTGAGCATTCCAAATACATCATCACATATGCTGCATATCCAGTCTGGGGAGCTACTTTTCTAATTCTCCTCATGACGGCTGTTTGTTGGTGGGCTTTTACCTACAAGAGGGAAGGCTTCATGCCGCAAATGTTCGGCAGCGTCAGAGTGCTCATGGCTGCGACGACGCAGCTGGATGACTTTCCAGAAAATGGGGTCCAGTGGGGTGATCTGGGGCAGACTGGCGCGTACCGACAAGCCGGGCTATCCGCTGAAGATGTAATGAAGATTGTGCCGAATGAGATTTACGCTGGTACACAGGAGACATCGAGGGATCAATCCAATCTGGAAGATGGGTCTGAAAATCTTGAATAGACAAATGTCCCTAATTGATTTGTGCTTAGAACTAGAGCTGAATGACCATGTCCATTGGCACAAGTAGAAGCTCTCGAAGCTATCATCCTTGCATTGAACAGTCTCTAATGGATTGATCCTACCACCATGTAGAAACCATGGAGCGCATAAAAAGTCCAATCGCTCTTTGATGTTTCTTGGGACTGACGTCTTTTGGCGAGTCTAACCCATCTAGGACCCAGTCCCGCCAGAAGTTTCAGTATCTTCCTCAAGCTCTTTACAGAACAGCGCCATGGAGGAGCAGCAGGGATAGCGTAAGTCTTAGTTATCTAACATCAAAGCAAGGCCGCGAATACCAACGCCGGGACTGAGATGAGAGGATTTATAATAAAAAGATTAGTAGCTACATCACCATCGAAACATTGAATATGAAGCTGTACAATGGCCACCTGGGTATTTGAAACTTCTCGTAGCCGTGTACAAGGATTCTGGATTCAACCATATGTTTCTCTGCAAAAAATATGGCAAACTTGGCCAAGTCTCAAGCCTTGCATGACCATGATTACCTAATCTTGGTTAAACTACTCAAGGATAACAATTTCTAGTAACTAGTTAAAAAGCAGCTCGGGGCCTGCTGCCGTGTACCTTGTCAAATCCAGCAACCTTTCCAGTCAGTCGCGAACTCTAGTCCCAGCAGTTAATCCTCATTAACTAGGACCGAAGATGTTTGAAATGTATTCGGGATCCATGTGCCGTCCACTGGAAGGGATTGCCATTTGTCCGGGGGGATCACCAAAGATGTCGAGAATGTGTTCTAGGTAGGCACGGCGAAAAGATGATTACGTTGGAAGAGGCGATTTATTATTCCACTACCAGCATCGACACTAAGTTGGCAAGTTAAGAGGTAGTTTTTTTTTTTTTTTTTTTTTTT
>SSBG01000051.1:77319-103141 GCA_028220655.1 Shiraia bambusicola | reverse complement strand
AAGTTAAGAGGTAGTTTTTTTTTTTTTTTTTTTTTCAAAGACTGTGGATTAGTAGTTACCTAAGGTATTTTTATAATCATAACTAGCCAATGTCTCCATCCAATCCCCGCACGTGATATCGTATAGGTAAAGGTATGCTGCTCTATGCATGTCCTACCGGGCACTACCTAACTAAATATTTATCAAAGCTAATTACAGCCCTTTTCCAGCCTCTATCCTATAATGCCTGAGAGTGTCCTACACACCAAGGATAAGATAAGAAGAAAAAAAAGAGTTTTCCTAACCAGCACTTACCTACATTCCTATAATACTTACTCTACTCTAAATAACTAGGTATTCAACGACATCACTACCGTCCAATAATAGTAAGACTTCAAGTAATGTTAATCATAATAATATTTTTATTTAGTGTAAAAAACCAAACAAATTCAACCCTTCATTTCCCTGTAGATCCTTGTCTTAGCCGAACAGTACCGCCATCTGTTGCGCCTTCATCCCCACCTCCTCCGCCGGCTGCTTCAGCATCTTCGCCAACAACCTCTTCCAGTTTCATGGCGCGGAGTAGGTCCCTCGCCGCTCGTGTCCCGTCTCGCAAGTCTACAGCGCTCTTGAGTAGCAAGGACTCTAGGAGTTTGGGATCTGTATCCATGTCCATTAGGGATTGCGCATCGATGGACTGTGGGATGGGAAAGTCGACTAGAGGGCGACCGTTTGGGCCTGCGCTGACACGGCTTCTTCGGAGCTGCTGGATTTGTGTTGTGTGGGATGTGGATTTGTTGGTTGCGGAAAAGTCGTCATAGGTAGAGTCGGATGAGTAGTGATGGGGGTCGTCCGTGTCTGTATCGGAAAAGCCGCCGTTTGTCAACGTGGTTGTGGACGCAGAGTCGGTGCGGCGGCTTGAGCGGAGGGGCGCATAGGATTGGAAGCGCCGCTGGTGTTGCGTGTTGAGGCGCTCAAAGCTATCCCACAGCTCGTCAACATCTTCTTCTTCCAGCGAGGTATCCGTCGTTACACTCATGGGTGGCGATTGATCGTCACCGCCCAGACCGTAGGCATGTGTATGAGACCATCCATCCCACACACTTTGTTGGGAGCGCTGGTTGCTGCGATAGTATTGAGCACTACTAATTGGCTGTTTCGGCGGCCCCTGAACCTGTGATGCTGATGAGACACCACGTGCATGCATCTGGTTTGTCGGATGCCCCTGTTCATCTTGCTGCTGTGGTGTCAGTAGGCCTGGCACAGTCTGATTCGGCTCTGATTTGGACTGAAAGTGGTACGATGCGCGGTGGTTGTTTTGTGATAGCTGCACCTGATCCTCGAGGTTGAACGGGTTTTCGTTCACGTTGTTGGCCGTGTTGATTGCGTCGGAGCCAGAGGTCGATGGCCGGTATTCCTCCACCATGGCCATGTCAAGATCAATCATGGAGGTGCGTAATGGAGACTCGGGAGAGCTCCTGACGCGTGGGAAGTCATCTGCGTCGCCCACAGGCATTGTCACAGCATGCCGCAGAGCCGGTTTGAACGGCGGCGACGATGGCTCAGTGTGAATACCCGTTGGACTCCGCATAGGAAATGAAAAGTCTTGTGTCCTGCGCGTATCATTTTGTTTTGGAAATGTCCACTCTTTGGTCTCACGTCGTCGGGAAGTACGATTTCGAGGCTGATCGTAATTTGCATCTGCCATGGCGGCATCAAACGTCCACTCCACCGTGCGGCGGTTCTTTTGCGGTTGCGCGGCAGCAAAGGACCATTCCATCGTCTTGCGGTTACTGGCTTGTTCTTCTGCCGGAAAAGACCACTCCATTGTCTTGCGATTAGGTTGCTCTGACGCAAACGACCATTCCATCGTCTTTCGATTGTCTGAATGGCCATCCGCAGCAGCGGCAGAAGAGGAAGAAGAAGAAGAAGAAGAAGAAGAAGAAGAAGGAGAAGGAAACTTCCAGTCCCGTGTTGCTCGTCTGGTGAGGTCGTTGCCAGTGTTGAATGTGTCCTTCTCCTCCTCTTCTGCCATCTCGCGCAACAGGCTCTTCATGCGATTTGCTTTGATTGTTGGCACCTCGCCCAAGTCTATGCTGGGAACATCGTCTGCCGATGGCATGGAAAAGTCCAAGTCGATGACGGTCTCGCGATTGGGTGCGCCTGGATTAAAGTCGCGAAGCACCAGATCTGACGGAGGCCGGCCACTGGGCACGTCTCCATCGTCAATGGCGCTGTACCGATATGGCGTGGTACTGGTATCAAACAGCTTATTCAGCCGTTTTTGCCCACGCACAATCGACTCTTCCTTGAACCTCGCTTGCAGCTGCTCAAAGCGACCCATGTCTTGCACGGGCGGAATAGCCATGCCAGTAAAAGGCTGCTGCGCTGGCGCTGCAAAAGGATCGGCAAACTGTGGCGCATGCTCTTGTTCAAACTCATCAGACGTACTAAACGTCCAGTCGTCGTCATCATCGTCGGGCTCAGGCGCCAATGGATCAGGCGCTTGTGCTCCAAAGGGATTGAAGAGTGAAGCACGTGCACCGCCACCCTGTTCCCAGACGTAGTATTCCTCGACCAGCTTGACTAGCGTGACCGTCGGGTACATTTTGGTGGTGCCTGCGACGAACGGATGCTCCAAGATCTGATCAGGAGATGGCCGGTCCTTTGGATCTGGCTGCAGTACGTACGATACAAAGTCTTTGAGCTGATGTGAGAATCGATCGCCCTCAAGCACCGGCAGGCCAGCGTTGGGTAGATCAAACTGCATGGTCCGATGGTGGGGTGGGAATCCACACGCCATTTCGTAGACAGTACAGCCATACGCCCAGATGTCGACTTCGTTGCCATACTGAATCTCCTTGGGCTGCATCAGGCTGTGGGGGTCGGCGTCCTTGACCCATTCCTTTTGCAGCTCCGGCGCCATCCAGAAGGGCGTGCCCACAATGGTGGATCGCTTGGACTTTTGAGGCTCGAGGGTGCCAGACACGCCAAAGTCGCACAGTTGCACGCGGCCATCCTCGAGAATGAGCACGTTGTTGGCTTTGAGGTCGCGGTGCAGCACGCCAGCCTCGTGCACGTATTTGAGGCCCAGGGCAAGCTCGCGGGCAATGGGGATGATGAATTTTTCTGCCAAGCCTGGGCCGGGGTTTTTGCTCATCATCGAGGGCTTCATCAGCGTGTTGACGCTCCCGCCGCTGGCATACTCGCTGACGATCCAGAGCTCGTTGTGCACCGGCCGGGCCTCCTCGATGATGTTGACGTAGGGGCGGGCTTTGCTGTCGCGCAGCTGCTGCAGGATGTCAATCTCCTTGAGGGTTTCGGACAGGTTCTTGGTCGTCATCTCCTCGTAGTCGACCTTGTCAATGTCGATGATCTTGATGGCAACCATGCCGCCCGTCAGGCGACTCCTGCCCTTGAAGACACGGCCATAGGCGCCCTTTCCAATCAGCTCGTAAAAGTCGTAGGGCGGCGGCTCATCTCCACTGCGTTTGGCGCGCTCGGCAACGAGGGCTTGCATGTCCTTTGCCTGCTGGATGGCACGCCCCTTGGTGCCTCCCATGGCGGGGGGGCGTAGACTGGCGCGCTCCATGCTGCCGAACCACTTGCTGGGCGTGTCCCGTTGCAGAGGCTCGACGACTGCGCGGTGCGAGTGGCACTCGGGGGGCGACTCTGCAATGCGCTCGAGAGACGTGTCAGGCGTGCTGATGCTGATGCTGATGCTGCCAGAGCTCTGTGCTGGCCGTGCTGGCCGTGCTGAGGGTCGACAACGGGCCGTGGGGTCGGATGCCGAGTGTGAATGTCGTGCAGGTGACGAGCGGCGAGTCTTGCCTTTGAGAGAGTCTGTCAGCTTGGTCCATGAGAACGACCTCGCGCTGTGTGTCGAATGCGCCTTGTCGCCTGCCGAGCTTGGTGGCGTGACATGGCCCAAAGGAACCAGAGTGTGGGCATCGCTGAGAGTGCGTCTCAGCTTGACAATGTCTTCGTCACCAAGCATGGTTGCGCGGTTGCAAATGTGGTGCCAGGACACACACACAGAGAGAGGCAGAGAGAGGCGGGGCACTACGGCCATACTCACGATATGCTGTCTATATATATATATATATAATCTGCGCGTGCGCGTGTGTATTCGCTCCACTTCAATTCACTTGGCCAGGTGAAAGCAGCTCATCATGGGCCGTCTCGTGCGGTGTACATGGGGCGGTGTTGAACATTCACACACGAGCTCTTTGCAGGAACCGAGGGGGGGACACCCCAACAACACCGGGCGAGGGCTTGAGAAAAAAAGATGGGCAGTATTGCGAACAAAGAGGCTAGAATTACAGTTGCAGAAGAAACAAAGTGCGTGGTGGTGGTGGTGGTGGTGGTGGGAGGTATTAATGCCATGTGGAAGACAGACAAGACATTCACCTGTCAGGGTCGACATTCCATGTCTGCAGATGGCGCTAACTAGTCCCGGAATGGAGCGCTAGCTGTATTGGGCAAGCGCGACGCAAACGTTCCGCAATGATATCATTAGCGCCACGCTAGTCACAATCCCATCATTGCCAACTTTTGCCATTCACTGCCACATGACTATCCCTCTACTACTGATATCCCTCTGCTACTATCCCTCTACACTCCCAACCAACTAGCCAACTACATTCAACCCAACAACTCACTCGACAACAACAACAACCACAACCACAACCACAATGGCCCCCCACCCAACAAACACCAAAAAACCCACCCCAAACAACCATCCCCAAAAGACTGCCATAAAAACCCACACTGCCACATCAAACACCCCGATCCCAACCGCAAAGAAAACCCCCCTCACCACCACCACTAATATCAAAAAACCTCCCCCCAGAAACTCACCCCTCCAACCATCGCTCCTAAAACAATCACAAACAGCAGCTTCCACCGCCCTCCACTCCTTGACCACCGCACTCGCCACCGCTGCAGGAAATAGCGTCGCGGGTGCTGGAAAGGGCGCGGCTTCATCGTATGTCTTTGAATAGTTGACCCTCCCCCCCAAAAAAGGAAATGCTAAATATTCATAACTAACATAGAATAACACATACATCTCGCACCTGGGCCGACTCGGTGCGTGAATACGGGAATGCTGTAAAGGATTCTACGGGTGCTTATGGGATGAGGGCTGCGACGGGGGGGAATCCTCTGGGGTTGGCGGGTGGAGGTGTAGTGAGGGCTGGGAATCCTTTGGGGGGTGTGATTTGATACATGGACATGTCATGTACAATAACTATACCATGGTTAGATTCTAATATACGGTCAATAATAATTAAAAGGGATTGGGTATTTTCACAAGAACAAGAATGAAGAAAACGTCACGGCTTATAACCCCCCTCCCCCCCCCTCCAACCCAACAGACTTCATAGCCTCTTCAATCTTCCTCTCCACAACCCGCGCCGGATACACCCTGGCCAACACCACGCGCACAAACTCGCCAATCACCTCCAACCTCGCATTTCTGATTTGCTGCGTGCTCATCATATCCCACCGCAATCCCCTGTCCGCCATTTCCTTGTTTTTACCCATCTTGATCATATCATACACATACGCTACCCGCCCTGCATTCTTGCGCTCCGTGCGACCAGAGAAATACTGAAATCGCGCCAATCCGGTTTCAGCGTCAATCTCAACCCACGCCGCTTGGCGCTGCAAGATGTCGACAACCTTTTCGCTAGGGGCAATGTTGAATTTCCAGCGCAGCACGTGGATGGCTGCAAGCGAGCCTGCGAGATCCTGCGTGTAGCTGAAGCAATGCAATATGAGCGCTGTCAGGCCGCCCTCGTCCCTGCCTGCGAGGCCCATTTTGAAGCGGCCTGCGTCGTGTCGGTCGTTGCATGCATCCCACCATTCCACCGTTTCTCGGAGGAGTTCGCGTGGAGTGGGGAGTCTGGCGTCGTTGCGGTTTTCGTGGCCGCAAAGGGCTAGGCGGAGGGTTTTCCAGAGGTGCCGGATGGAGGCGCCCGTGGGGAAGACGGCGTGGCGGCCATGAGTGAAGTTTTGGTAGGCTGCCCAGACGTCTGTGTAGAAGCCTTTGCGGCATAGGTTGTCCATTACGACATTGAGGATCATGGCATTGGGCTTCATGCCGCGCTGTTTGAGTTGGCGTGTTAGGTAGTCTACGTGTTCCCACTGTCGCTGCTTGCCGTGATGGTGCATCATGAGCGCAAATGTGGTGGTGTTGGCTGGTGGCAGCTCTCCCATACCACCTCTGTACTCTTTGAGCTTCTTCGGATACACTTCCAGCCAGTAGATTTGATCGGGGACTGACATGGTGCCATGGCCTCTTGTGCGCGCTTTATGAGTTCGGCTGACCATTCCCCAGCCAATGTTCTCTGCCTTTAACACCTCGGGAGTATGCCGGGAGCGGAATTGCGCTTTGAGGAGCAGGTTAAAGTGCATCGTCTCGGGGGTGTAGCCGCGCTTTAACATGATATTCATAATCTGAGAGGCGGCGTAGGGTGCTGCTTCCATGACGGCCGTCTTCATCCAATCAGCAAACAGGTGCATATGGTAAGACTGCGGCAGATATGAGAGTGCATCGAGCGCGATATTGGTCTTGGATTGGATGTCCCTGCACAGCCGGTAGACCATGTGCAGCCGTCTTAGCACTGCCCTGATTCTTTGGACAGATCCTGATGGTGCAACATGGCCTTCCTTTACCATATCTCGAAAGACAAGGTTTGCATAGCGCAGGTGCTTCGCCTCGACAAACCCTTTCAAACAAGCATCATAGTCTTCCACTGTGATCTTGCCGGCCTTGCGCTGCTTCATAGCGACATAGATGTCTTTTGCCGTGGTGTGGTGCTTCTCACGATCCGAGCTGGTGTGTGCTCGAAAAACGGCCATCATGACAGAAGCATCCCAATCTGGGAAGAGGGTGTAAAGTTGCTTCATTACGTCCCGCGCTCGGCGAAGATTGCCAGCCCATGCATGCAACCTTGCCCCTACTTCTAGATGTTTGGCCTCATGATCCTGTCCATGCTCACCACGTCGAGCATAATCCTCTTCCCACAAACCCAATGCCTGGTCCTGTTTCCCTGCAGCAAACATATCCTCCAACCTTTGAGCGGCGAGGGAAGTCCTACTGAATCGTTCTACAGCTTCCATGTCGTGCGCAAGCTCTGCCAAATGGTCTGCTCGCTGAGGCATTGAAAGGACGGCCGCGGACCGGGATTTCCACACAATATGCCACGCCAAACTAGAGAGGCGTAGATTGAGTTGCGGGTCTACGGCCTTGGCCCGTACATATAAATTCCACACCGAGGAGCTTAGAAGGTGCATAGAACTGGGATTCCCGTCTGCTATCCGGAACGCCTGTTCCAATTCCCAGAGGCGGCGTCCCCTTGACGCATTCTTGCTGCCTGCGGTTACACGCCATTCACGCCCTTCTTGCCCAGGTTGTGTGTCTGCGTACGCCACAGGTCTGGGGGGTGAATCTTTTGACGGCTTACTCGCTCTTTTTTTCAGTCTGATTCTCCTATCAAATGTCGGCTTCATGAAAAAAGGTATGCGTCGAGGAACTGATTGCAGACCACGCGTCTGCAGCAACCATGGAGAGTGGAGAAGGCATCTTGGTCGAACGAGCGCAAGCATCAGCAAGCGCGTTGGCTGATTTTATGGAGAAGTCGATGGAGCACAAGTAAGTAGCCCATCTGGATCATGTCAAGCGAGTATGCGTGTAGAATTGGTGCAATGCAATGCCTTGTAAAGTGAATGTCAATGGCGAGTAGTCATGTTGCCAAGATAAAAACTTCCCTCAACCTTGACTAGTTATCGATAACGATATCATGCTCACGTGATAAGCATTCCTATCAACATCCCAGTCACCTGACTTGTCATCGCGACAACAGCGTTGCCTTGTATACGGCTGGATGTTCCAAAAGGTTCCTATCTAATGAGGAGCATTTTCTTTACCTAATGGTTGGCCAGACCGCTGACCTTGTTCTAAGTTTATGTGGGATTCAAGTTACCTAAGTACCTAGGTATTCCTTTATTTAGCAACCTTGGAACTGGTCGCACACCCATAACTACCTAGGCCTTGTCATTTCACACTGCCATGCACCCCTGACGGCCCGTCGGATCCACGCGGCAGATCAAACAAGCCTTCCCCGCAACGGATACATACATGTACCGAACCTGTATTATGGTAATCGGTCATACTCGGTTCGGAGACACTCCAACGTCCTCAAAAAATCGTTATCCTAACGCCAAGAGCTTTCCAAGAACGAATTGCTCATAACTAGACGTGAAGATCCAAGACTGGTGAATTAAAATTATAATGTATAATCTAC
Source organism: Shiraia bambusicola (assembly GCA_028220655.1). Classification (NCBI taxonomy): domain Eukaryota; kingdom Fungi; phylum Ascomycota; class Dothideomycetes; order Pleosporales; family Shiraiaceae; genus Shiraia; species Shiraia bambusicola. The sequence continues at coordinate 94,853 of SSBG01000051.1, read as the reverse complement.
GCAACCATGAGTATTGTGATTGAATACCTGTGGTAAGAAATCGAGCTCAGAAGTGAGCGGAAAATGATTAACTACTGAATAGGTAACTAGTCCATGAGCTGCCAACTACCAAGCAGATACAAACAGCTCAAGCAGCTGAAGTGGCATTCGCGTGTTGAAACTTACGGGGATTGGCACGCGAGAGATCAAAGCTTTTGCTGCTCAAGGCGTTCACTAATTACTGTGCCCAGTGTGCTGTTGAGTGGAGTGTGCTTACCCGTGCCAACTTCGGAGGGGTCCACGGGTGGGAAGAACAATGCAATCAAGGAACGCGAGATTTGGGGGCGAATCTACCGCCATTCTCTACGAAAATTTTCTTCCACATCGCTCGTTTTTGAAATGACAAGTTGTCGGAAAAAGACTCGTCGAAATAATTACTAACTATTGAAGTAACTAGTTGTATCAAAGATTCAAAAAACTATACGAACTTAGGAAGTAACTAGTTAATCATCCACCTGAGTAGGGTAGGGGTACCTAGCTGCCTGTTCCTGACCTTGGCTCCTGTTGGAGTCCTAATCAGCTTACCTATAAAGTTTGAATTTCCGCCCCTTTCAACATTTGGACACACGCTGAATTCAGAATCCTGATGTCAGCATTAACTAGGGCTGACCATGGCCCATTTCGGAGTAGGGCGCAGCAAGCCTCTCAAATCTCGCTCTCTTGCGAACTTCTACCTCACAGAGGCACTACATTCTCATTCCTCAAGAAATTAACAAGAACATTCTCTCTTCTCATAATAATCTTTTTGGTAATAACTAGTAACTATAACTATACTTAATTATTAAACTAGTACTGTGCATGCAGCGAGATGCCAAGTAGAGCCTGTAGTCTGGACTGTGTAATCACTAGTTAAAATTACTCAAAGTCTCGATGATTCTATAACTAGTTTCCGCATCCCTGTAACGCCAGCTTTGATTCCGTCGAATAGTACAGCTGAGATCAGCAGAGTTGAACGTTAGGATTGGAAGGATTCAGATTTTACGCTACATGGATGCGAACCGATATGACAAAGAAGCTTACTATGTAGTTACTATCGACCACACTGCAACTGCAGCCACAACTTCAGTCTTCGGTTAACTAGGTAGGTCACGTGGGAAGAACAGTGCGATCAGGGAGAGCGCGAACCAACTGCCATTCCTTACTTCAGTTTTCTTCTATGCAGGTTGCTCACTGATAGAAAAAGACCTTCCGAGATGTGGGCTAACGGTTCTTGTTGGAGTTCCAATCAGCCCACTAATTGAATATCATGCTAATCGCTATTGGCACAACTGAACCCATTCATCAACGGGCCCACTTGGCCACGACATATTAATTTTCTAAGCGTCTGATTCTAGCTTACTGCTGACACGCCACTGAAGGATTTTGAGGTCGTGTGCAAACTTGGCAATTTGGATGGAGGCGGCATCACAGTTCAAAAAGGGCTTTTATTCTTCTCCATACCGTCACTTGTAACTTACCGTCTTTATACTTTTACAATTGATTCACAATGAGGCTCCCTTTTCCAAGTAGTCCATTTCTCTTGATACTTTCCATATTGGCTATTGTTACGCCATCCCTGGGAGGTGTCACATTCGTACGCGGACAGAAATTCCAGATCATCTTGCTGGGAATACCTGATGTATCAGAAATGCCACTCTCACCGACAGACGCTCATGTGTGGGATATCGATTTGTTCAACAATCCAGCGTCAGCAGTGAAATCCCTCAAAGACGCTGGTAAAATAGTCATCTGCTACTTCAGTGCCGGCACGGCAGAAAATTGGAGAGATGACTTTAAAGAGTTTCCCAAGGAAGACTTGGGCAAAAGTCTGCCACAATGGTCAAACGAGAGATGGATTCGTACGGGCAGTCAACAGATTCGTAACATCATGGCAAAGCGTATCAAGTTAGCAGCAGACAAGGGCTGCGATGCAATCGATCCAGACAACACAGGTGTGTGGACATTACTTTTAGCAAAGATCCAAGCTAACACCAGAATCCAGATGGCTATGTATGTTTTCTTCTTCTAGATCCTTTCCTAAAGGCAAGTAAAGCAGCATGTAATCTGTACTGACATTAGCCAGCAAAACAACAATGGTTTAGGCCTGCGTAAATCCGACGCAATTGACTACCTCCGCTGGATGCAAAAAGAAGCAGCTCAATACAATATGAAAATCGGGTTAAAAAACAGCCTTAGCATCCTCGGCAACCTCACCTCAATCGTCGACTTCGCAGTCAACGAACAATGCGCCCAGCTCGGAGAATGTCGCGCCTACGATCGCTTCCTTGCCCTCAACAAGCCCGTCTTCCACATCGAGTATCCCCACCCTCTCAATGAAGAAGCACCAAAAGGGGTGTCGTGCGTTGGCACAAGCACCGCAAGTGTGAATGGCATAAGTACCGTACTCAAGCACATGCAACTTAACGGCACCACGTACTACTGCGATGGAAGCTATGTCGATACTCCGACAATAAGCGGCACACTCTAGAGATCGTCTGGTTCTTCTGATTAAGTTTGAACACTGGCTCGTCGTGCCCGTGTCGCCTACGATGCGGACTTCTCAACAATTGACGAGTACACATGGCGGTGGAGGTGGAGGAGTCTTTGGGCAAAAACTTTGGGATACATGTGGTAGGCAGGAATAGAAAGGTGATACGGTTTTCGGTATTCTTTTTTTTTTTTACTTCTTCTTGCAATATTTAGGATTGTGGTTTCCGTATTACATTTTTAGATGGTTTACTACTTTGGTGTCATTAGTGTCTTATAGATTAATTTTCTGGATAGAAAGTTTTATTGTATTCTTCGACAATCCATAAACTTTCTCGGTCTTGTTGAATTGTGATGGATGCGCTGGTAGGCTTCGTGGCAATTGATCGTAACACCGTGTGAGAGTAATATTTACGAGACTGCTTACGCAGGGCTTGTTTCATTCTAGATTGATAATACGTTTCGGCGTTCTTGAATACTGGTCATGACTCCTGTTGATAGGACTTCAGGAATCAAGGATTGGATTCCGCTTACTTGGACCATGCCAAGTGACACGTATTTGTGCACAGAATCAGCTCGTTATTCTGTTTCTCATTGGGCTGGTTAAGTGGCTCTAGTGTAACCCTAATTTGGGTATAGCTTGCATGTTAATGTATCTCGTCAATGTGTAACAGCGTCTTTTCCGAGAAATTTATTGACGTATGAGTCACACCGACTCAAACGAATGTTTTCTGTATTAATTCATAGTTAATTGTGTAATAATATCGATAATTGGATGGCTAAGTAGATGATTTCAACCTCGACACATTATGCATCTACATCCCGGTAATATTCAATGGTTCTGTCTGATCAGTCGGCCAATCGCTGTCCCTGCGTTTTCGATCTTGGTTACTCCGCGGGGGCTAATCGATCTTATTCTACGCAGATCTACTAGCCACGTTATTCTTATGTTAACAACAAGTGTTCTTAAACAACTGTGCCCGAAAATATTTATGACCAACGTTTGAACTCTCCTCTATACTTTTCGTGGTACTTCTAAGTAGGTCTTGCGAGGATTACGCGTCTCTTTTTTGACATTCAAGTAAACATGACGAGAGTAGGAGAGTACGGTGAGTTTCGCGAAGCAGAGGAGAGTAGTTATTAGGTAACTTGAAGAGCTTCGAATCGAGTATTTCCGGCGAACATAGAAGAAGCTGGTCAATATGGCTGTTGTTGTCTTGATGTCTAGTGAGCTTCTCAACCAATTACAGTGTCTCCAAGTGTCACGTTGAACGCCTGCCAGAGTTCGGCAAAATAACTCGTCAGACGTTCAACTTGGCGCTTGGGGACACTGTAGCATGTTTGAGTCTGACATGGATCCCATGTAATTGTGGACCCTCTCGTGAGCTCCACATATGGTATTGATGAGATCGCAAAACCCTCAACTGTTCGAGCAATGCCGTCATTGGGCCAATCATCGGCTTTGTAATAATGTTGGGAATGGGTGCCCTCCTTCTGGAACATATTGTCGTAGAAGGCTGTACCTAATATGTTTCTCAGTATTCGCATTTCTTTGCAATACCAACTGCACTTGCACCAAACATTGCGTTTCTTATTACGGTTCGAGGTATTTCAGAGTTCTTTGGGAGCTTAGGCTTGCCAAACGGTGGAGACATGATCAGGGACATGTTTGTACTGAATGAAAGAGTCAGATATTTTGGCTGATACCTTCTCTGACCACTACTTGGCCCAACACTAGGCCGTTTTGTTTGGTGGCTTCATTGCGCAGTATCGGAGACGATGGGTCTTTTGGATCATGACAATAATTTGCATGATCAATACTCCGGCCAGACACTTCTTCCTTCGCGAAAACTAAGCCCCAGTCATTCTCAGGGGGAAGAAGATTCAGTATGAGAACGATCATCGTGATTATGGTATAACGTATGAGCATGAAGGAAGATCTTCGCGCAGCCTATGCACTCAACTTCGGCAGCACCTACAGCACCTACACCAATATCCAGCCAATTTATCCTGATACTTAGGCTTTGACACCAGAAAGGTTGGACTGCTATACTTTGGGCCTGGTTTACGTTTCCTGTCTGGTGTCTAGTGTCTGGTACCGCACATCAACTCAGTACGGAGTATAGCAAACTCACAGCAAAACACAACAAGAAACTAAAACCTAAGCATCACCTACCTTTACTAAACTTTCCACTGCTATGATTTAATCTCACTATTCTGGTCCGCATGGATCGCTTAAAAACACGCGCATTGATTCGCGTCTCTGGTCCTTTTTGTATGTTATCAGTCAAGTCATGTTATCTACTACTCAACACCAAGCGAAAATTTTTCATAGATAGTTGTAAAGATACGCAGCGGGTGTCGTATTTCGAAACCTGAGGAGGTGCCGTTCCCCTAGCAGCGCCCGGATAGGCTTTCTCGGCCTAATCCTTGCACCTACACTGGTCATGCACGTATGGTGAAAGGCCAAGAGAGCGATTTCTGGTAGAGTTGTATCTCGATGTTATCGAATACAATGGGCTCTCTCCCGTTGGGTAAGGAATATATATTTATTCTCCGCACAGCAGAACCTGGGAAGAGTGAAGAGTTGGGGACATGATTAACTAGCGGTTTGCTAGGTACGGCGAAGTTTCGGTGACGTCACACTTTGACATCGCCAAGCACCCCAGACTTATCATTTTCTTGTCGCAACACGCCAATCTTCACCATGAGCTAACTTGCCTTTCACCATGTTTGCCTTGTACGGCTAGCACAGAGTAAATATGGGCTTGGCGGCGGACAAAAGCCGATCGGGGTTGCTGTTCCGCCCGCATCTGAGAGTCCAAGTGGGCATGTGCCCAGTGAATGCAATCTCTCAAGGCCTGTGTCAGATTTCTCTCACTCGGCCGTCGTAATCCAAGAACCCCTATAAAAGTACACACCCAATGGGCATGATATACAACGTCGGAGGAACCGACTAGGTTGGATGCTGAGAAAGATGTGGCCGGCTGGCCCACCTTCGAGAAGACTCGTCATGGCTTCTAGCCATTCCTTGGTGGTTTTCCCCAGAGCTGATCAAATCTCATATGTAGCCAGCAGAATCTCACATAGTTCCTGTTAATCTTGAACTCTTGGAATTTTCATCCTGATCCTGAAAATTGTCGCAGTCAATCAAATCGCTAGCATTCTATCATGAAGGATCCTTTGCCAGGCTCTCATACTGCCCCGTGCAACAACAGCGGCCATGATAGTTCCCACAGGAAGAGCGACATGGACCAAGAACACGGTTTTTTGCAGAAAAGCGATGGCTCTCCCTTTGACGGCGCGAATCACGAAAAGATCGAGTCCGGACGTCGAGGCAGTGCTGTCTTCAGAGCTGCAATGAGCGAGGGCTCGTCATACAAGACACTCAATAAATGGCAGGCGTCACTCATCTATATCACCAACCAGGTCGGCATCGGCATTCTCAGTCTTCCGTCAGCGATGCAGACTCTTGGACTGATCCCTTGCATCATCACCATTATCGGAATGGGTGAGCACTGCTATGTCTATGATGGTGTATAGTCTACTGACTCCGTTTCTAGGCATCCTTGTCACATATACTGCATACGTGCTAGTCCAATTCTTTCGAAGGTACCCTACCGTACTTAACTGCGTCGACTGTTTCCTCATCATCGGCGGAAAATGGCTGGCAATGATTGTGGGTATTGCATTTGTGCTAAACCTAATCTTGACTTGTTCATCGGCGGTTCTCACCATGAGCATTGCATTGAACAGCATTTCTGAGCATGCTCTTTGTACAATCTTATTCGTCTTGTTCCCGACCTTGGTGTCCTGGGTGTTGTGTATGCCGCGCAAAATGCGATTCATGGCGGACTTTGGCGGTAAGTCAACAGTATGCATTCCCTGCTTCCTGTCTAAATAAAATGTAGTCATCGCGACCATCTCCATTTTTGCAGCGGTGCTTATCGTCATGGTTGCATTGGGCGTCGCTGAACCGAATGGTGCGCCTCCTGGCTGGAATAAGGAGATAGTTTTGGTTGGAGACCCCACGTTTGCACAAGGTTTCACCTCAGCGCTCAATATCGCTTTCGCTGTAAGTAAACTATTCAAAAAGAATAAAAGGAAAGCAGATTAACGTAATTTTCAATAGTACGCAGGAAACCAGGCCTTTGTATCTGTCATGGCCGAGATCAGAGACGCATCAAAAGACTTTATGCCCTCCATGTATATTCTCCAGATTTTTTCCATTCCAATGTATACGATAGTGGGCGCAGTCGTCTACGCTTTGGCTGGTCAGTACACCACCAGCCCAGCATTAGGTTCGGCCCCCATTATACCTTCCAAGGTCGCATACGGAATTCTCTTGCCGACTCTTCTCGGCACCTCCTTGGTGTTTGGCCATACTGCAATCAAGTACATCTTTGCCGAAATCCTTCGACTTATGAAGATCGAACATGAATACGATCGCAACACTAAGCGTGCATGGACAATCTGGATCGTAATTGGCACAATTTTCTGGATATTAGCATTCATCCTTGCCAACGCCATTCCAATGTTTGACTCGATTCTATCCATCTCTTCGGCTGTCTTTGTGTCATGGTTTACCTTTGGAATCTCCGGCGTCATGTGGCTTTGCATGAATTGGAACGTGCAGTTCAAGAATTGCAGGACGATATTGATGGCAATCCTGAACTGGGGCATTATTGTGATGACACTGTTTATGAATGGCGCTGGTCTATGGGCCTCGATTGACCAGCTACTCGAGTCGTACAATGACCCCAATACGCCAGTCAACAACTCATTTACTTGTGCTGACAACAGTATATGGAGGCGACTAGGCAAATAACAGTATTGTATTGAAACAAACAAAAATTTATTAGCTATCGGAACGATAAATCCACAGAATCAGCGTGTCTGCCCAGTTACTTTTTCAAAGTAAAAAACAAGCCTGCAGCTTTTAGGCAGCAATACTTTCGTAATACGAGCCTCTTGTTAGATCTGATCGAACGAAACTTGTCGGTTTTCACCCCGAGCCCTGGGACCAGTTCAGTGCAAGGTGCATATGATACTACCGGACGACGGACCGTGGCCAAGCTACACTTCACGTGCCTGTGACGTGCTTGGGGAATCTAACTAGTGGTCGCTAAGTCTTCTTACCCACGAGGCCAGTCGGCGATTTGGAGAACGCAACGCGGGTTCTAAATTCGCCACCTGATAAATAGTAAAATGTGGCGCTGTGTTTATCTGGTGGCTAAATAAGCTTCTAATCTTCATCTATCCAATAGCGAGTTTGCCACGCTATTAACTAGGACAAAGTGCCCGGGCCGTCGATACAGCCACGTTAACTAAGTAAAATCTTATATTTACGAACCTAGAGCGCTCTAAAAATAAGCCAGACTATACTATAAGGAGGCGTACAAGATTTAACTACAATTAACTAGGAGCAGAACGCATAGAAGGGAATTACGAAGAATAGCAGTCCGCGTCTTTTGATTGGCTAGATCAAGCTGGATTCCTGGAATGCTACAAAGCCAGCTTTTATATGCAGACTGTCCTTGGTCTGGAATCATTAAACTCCAACATAGAGCGCTAGAGCTACTAGTGTATCTATTTAAGATACTATATCCCTAGAATCTTGTTGGCAAAAAGCCATGCAAAAATTATATTTAACTATAAGATTTGATAACCAAATAAGCTTGTGGACATGGACAGCGCTACGCTTGTTATAGTAAGGCTTTACGCGCAAAGAGCACTAAGCTATATTATAACTAATTAAAACGCGGCTAACAGGGATTACATTAAGCTATGCCTAGTATAATCAAAACCTTTCCATATTTGTACCGAGTTCTTCTTAGAAAACGTCGCACTAGTCCTCCTATGCAAACGCTAAATATACAATATTAAGGCGGATATTTCTTCAGAGAATCGGGATTCGGCCGGTCCCTATTGAGCACGAATCTTACTTGTCCGATTTAGCTCTGCTATCCCTAGCAATATTACCGGTCGCGCTGTTGAGATTTCCGAAGGTGATCTCTATCGGTATTCTCGATATAGGTGGCTGTAACTACTGTAATAACTAGGCTTCTCATCAATGCCAGAAAGGTTGTTAACCAGCTTCAGACGAGATGAAATAGAAAACCTTGCACAAGGCTTTCGCAAATTCAACCTCCTTCTGCTCATCCATGAAGCCGTCAAAGCTGCTAGAAAAGAGGCAAAAACTTGTGAGATTCCAGCACTACCAATCTCAATAACAGTTAGCTGAATATTAAAACTTTAGATTCGCTGAACCCTTGGAATTGAGCGGATTGACATTCAGCGCGTGGCGGCGCGTACCGTACCCAGGTATTAACTACCTAGCTCGTATCGGCCTTGTGGTGTCTAGTGGCCTAATAACAGATAACCACATAACTCGCTCATCTCAATTCTGCCCAATGCGGCGCGTACGTGCCGTAAAAGCTAATAATTACCAAGTATGCGTGAATTTAGGTTGGGAGACGTGAACCCCAGCAATTTGCAAGGGCAGACCATGTGGCGGACTTTTGAGAAGGACGCTTTGCTGGTGCCTATTAGTTAGAAAGAGTCTTCCTTGGTTATCTCTTCGCCTCACACATCAGAGACGTAACTAATACAAACTATTCTGGATTATTACATTTTCCTTTAATTTCAGCTCTGGGTCACACTGCCTGACATGGCCGTTCTATCTATCACACGACCGTACAAGTAATAGGTCGTTCTTGGCGGTATAACGTATTTCGTTAAGTTGTCTATGTGATTTTAGGTCAATGGTGCATATCTTTGGGGCCAAGTTGGGGGTTACAGTAATGTCTGTGTAATGCGCCATTGAAGACAGGCATACCATGTAACTAGGGGTTCAAAGTTAAAACTCACTACGCTTAACTAGATATTAAGGGTAAGATTAGATTGCACAGCCCCTTGGTCGTATTTGTGGTTTGGTCAAGAAAGAGTCTTTTTGTTTTTGCAATGCTATTTTCAAGTGGATTCTACCCGCTCAACCTCGGCTTAACTAATTATGGACAGCCCGAATTATGCTTACGTGGACTTGCCTAGGCTTTGCTGATGATCAAAATCGTGGCGCCTTAGGCTGCCCATGCTCAATCTCCTTTTGGTTCTTTGCCCTGATTCTAGTCCCCTGACTCCTTGCTCTTTTAATCTTAACATCAGTAACTTTGCACGGATGCACATGATGATACTGTTTGGTGAGATCTAGCTCTAAGACTCTTTAATTTCGCCCCTGCCTTTGCTGTTTGAACCTTGGAACGTACCGTTCTGTGCATTGGTGCCATTTTGAAATCTTATTGACGGGTATTTTGAGCTAAAACGTTGAGGCATACGCACGGAGTGTGTCATGCTCAGGGTTCTCCAGACTTCTTATGTATCTTTGCTTATATTCTAGATATCTAAATCTCCGTTTCCAACGTGCTAAAAGCCTCTAGTATTCGGCTATAGAGCTAATCTTGCAGTACAGAACTCTACAACTTTACCTTGCATCACCTGCCGCCATCGTGAGTTCTGCAGCTCGGTTCCATAAGTCGTCTTCATCATTGTCTTCCATTTCCGACGACTCGACTGGGTCAAGACAGCACGTTCCACAAAACGGGACACAGTGTGTCCGGCATTCAGACACGATTCTGGCATATAATTCTGCGGCTGTGGGTCGGTCACCGCCTGTCTCGTCGAGCATGTCCCTGATCCATGAAAAGATTACATTATCCTTGGGTGCGCAGATGTTATGCAGTCTGCTTGCCCACAAGGGCAAGTTTTCTATGTTGGAGTAGAAGCGGTAATTCCCAGACTGTTCCTTGAAGAAGTTGCGCATGGAACCTATCGTTTCCCCCTTGACCACGGTAGCGATCTCCATGAAAACACAGCCAAGCGACCATATGTCAGCAGCAGAATTACGTTTCTCGAAACGAACAACTTCCGGTGCCGCGTACACAAGCGTTTTGCCCGAGTCTGCAGTCGTCGTCGATCGAGAGAGGTGCTCCCAATCTAATGCAATGCCAAAGTCGGAAAGAAATACTCGATCACCACTGACGAGAATGTTCTGTGGTTTGATGTCTCGATGGCGAATCTTTATGCTATGTATGTATTGAAGACCGCTTGCTAGGCAACCGAGAAAACTGCGCAATAGTGAAATCTTGTCTGGCGAGTTGTGCGCTAATTCATAATAGTCGAATAGATTACATTCGGCGACGGGAATCATGAGAAGGGCAAAATATTTCGGATCAGTATAGCTCTGTACCTGCGACAATTTTAGCACATAGCGACGGCGCGAGAGTTGGTTGACACACAAGTTCGACGCAGTGATAATGCTGCACTCGTTTCAAGACTTGGAGCTCAGTGAGGAAGCTCTTTATAGCATCTTTGCTTACGCCCCTCTGTCGACGAAACAACTTGCGGGCGTACTCGCGATGACTTACGATGCTCATGACTTTGTCGACGTGCGCATGAGCACCTGTACCAAGCTTGGCAACGACCTGAAAGGGAAGAATCTCTCCCTGCGGAAAGTGCACGTGTGGTCGATCAGAACTTTTCTCAAAGAGTAACGATTTTGACAGAACCACATATTGTCTCTCGACAAAGCGCGCACGTATAGTAGGTGATAATGTGTTAGGTAGAGATGTTGGATTGAAAGGAAACCAAATGTCCGTGATGCCCTGGTCAATGAAAACGTCGATTAGATCAAGCTGATCTATTAGTCGAAGGACTGTGTATATTCTGGGAATATTGCTCCACGTGGCGCGGCCCACGTTCCTCAGATAAGTCGATATGCGCAAGAAATCTTGATCTTTGTAAGTCACCGTCGAATCATTTGATTGCGAAAATAATTCTGTAAAGCTGGACTCGCTCTGCGCAGGGTTACCTGGGCGTGTAATTTCTGAGCAGTTCAGCATCTCAAAAGAGAGAGGTGGCTCATGTCTTGAGATGGGCCTTTCAAAATCAACCGCAGCATGCTGTCCATGTGATTTAGCTACCCTCACAGGTATTTGGGAACTGGTGGATTTGACGTCTATGATCGTATCTGGACCATTGAAGTAGCGAGGAGACGCCGTATTGACCATGTTACTAGTCGATAGTGCAATACTTGCATTTGAACTCTGGGAATTGCCGTCGTCCTGTAAAGAAAGATCCACTGAAGTCTTCTCCGTAAGATTTCTGGAGTCAGAAGATGGTTCACCAATGGTCTGATCCTCGTTCAATTGTCTTTCAGAAACGTCCGGTTGCTGTTCGTCAGTCTCTGCTAATTGCACAGATGAGTCACGTCCCGTTTGAGGCACAGCAGAAGGTGAAGGCGACGATTTGCTGGTTGACGTCTGACTGGTTGTGGATTTGTTATTCTGAGCATGTTGATGCTTTTCCCTATCGTCTAGATCCAACAGAGTCTGCATGAATTGAACCAATTGAGTAGTATACTCTGATTCCTGTGCTCTGGGGTTATCTTCAAGCCACTGAAGATATATTCCTGCTAACCGAGTTCCTTCAGCGGTTTGGTCCGTCAAAGGCTGTGAACTGTATTTGGCCAATCTGGTGAATATATATTCTTCCAGGTTGTTCTTGGCCTGAATACGAAGTTCCTCGATTGCATCAGCTTCGTCGGATTTCTCTGCTGACTGGATCATCTTCCATAGCTCTTCTTTGGGTATAGTTTCCCGAGATGTAAGGGTAAGTCGGCCGTTCTTCCCGCTCAATTTCTCAACAGCGTAAACATTTGCTCTCATGTTTGCATCCACATCTAATGTCACTTCGATCTGTGGAACTCCGCGAGGAGCGGGTGAAAGAGGAATAGAAAATTGGCCCATAAATTTGTTGTCCTTGGTTCGAGCTCCATCGCCTCGGTATATAGAGATAGGAAAGCTCTCTTGGTTGTCCTGAGATGTGGAAAATGTGCTTGACTTCTTCGTGGGGATTAAGGTATTTCTCTTGAATATTGGAGTCACCGTGCCTCCAGAAGTCTCAATACTGATCGTGAAGGGTGCAGCATCCATCAATAGTATCTCATTAGTCAACTTAGACCACTGACCTCCTGTAAGAACGGCTGCTTGGAACCCAGCACCTCTTGCTACAGCCTCGTCTGGATTCAGAGATTTTACGAGATTGAGGTGATTGAAGAATTCCGACCAAAGCGATACGAGTTTAGGAATACGCGATGAACCGCCAACGATAACTACTTCTTCAACGTTGCTCTTTTCCAATCTCGCATCTCTAAGGACTCGTTCTATCGGCATAATCGAATTGCAGAAGAGACTCATACACTCTTCTTCAAAAAGAGAACGGGTAATGGGCCAAATCAGATCCTCGTCTTGAAAAAGATGCTCCAGCTCAATTCGTGTTTGATTGACCGATGAAAGTTCGCACTTCGCTGTTTCGCACGCATGATGGACACGAGAGATCGCCCGTGTGTTATTATCAAGTTGAAGACGTGAGATCCTTTTGGACGTGCTGGCAAGATAATTAGTGAGGCGGGAGTTGAAGTCCTCGCCTCCAAGAAATGTGTCTCCGGCCACCGTCTTGACTTCTACCAGGCCTTCTTCGATTTCAAAGAGAGCCACATCCAGAAAACCAGCCCCGATATCGATTAGTAGAACATTCCTAATTCCTTCTGCCTTTGTGCTTATTACATAGTCAAGACAGGCCAGGATTGGTGCGCTAATCAAACGGAGCAAGTTCAGTTTAGCGATGAGGGCAGCATCTCGAATAGCCTGGCATTGATCCATGTTGAAGTAAACCGGTACTGTTATTACTGCGCCTGCAATCTTATCTTGCCCGAGATACTTTTCTGCGTCTCTCCTAGCTCTCCCTAAGATCATTGCTATGACCTCGACTGGGGTCAGCACGAGGTCCTTATTCTGATGCTGTACAACAAAGGCTGGTTGGCTGTTCTTCTCAATGACGCGAAACGGCAGAGTTTTGATCAGAGTTTGGAGACTGTCATCGTCAAATTTCCTTCCAATGAACCTCAGGGCATTGGTGATGGTGTTTTTTGCATTGAGGATAGCTTGACTTTTTGCCGCAGAGCCGATCAGGCGACCCGTTTCTGAGAAAGCAACGCATGATGGCATGAAGGCGTTGCCTTCATGAGGAATAATTTCGGCCTTGTCGTCTCGAAAAATCGAGGTGCAGGTCCTTGCTGTTCCAAGATCAATGCCTATACCATACTCGACGGGTGGCATTCTTTTAGTAGCATCAATTACGCAAAGCAGACGACTACACGGAGACCAAGCGCCTTCGCTTCAAAGTCTTCTCGTCACTGCCTGGTGCTGCAGACTGCTCTTCGTTGTCGGATCGAAGCGGGTGTCAGCTGGCGAAGCATGCGGAACCCGTTAACTGACTAAAGCTGATCAGGTGTGACGATACCTAGTACGCCTTTGGATGCTCCTTTTATTCCAACCACGACAGATAACGTGGTACTCGGAGAAGAGCATATATGTTAATGATTGAATCGATGCTGACTGTCAAACACGTGAATGAGATGAGGGGTACTGGTTGTGGCTGTGGCTGCGAAAAACGCCTTCCCGAGGTCGCTTAGAGTTAACCTTGGAACATGCCAGCACTAGGTACTCTCTACAAACATGAGGATAGTTATTGAGTCACACACAATAGCTATTATCACAAGATAGCTTAGTAGAGTAGTAACTAACGCCTTGCAAAAAAGATGTAAAATCTAAATTTTTTTTTTGGAATCGTGATGTTGTGTAGTGGAGCCAGGGGCATCTCTAGAGGAGGTGCACCACTAACATGACGAGTATAATTCAATCTTTGCCGCTATATACTGAAGTATTAGATAAGCTAGAAGAGTCCTTAGAGCTCTCCTAAGTAAACTTATCAACAATAATACTAGGGTTAAGAGGTGCTATACCTGTCACTTTGAAGGACCTTGATATAGTCTTACTGTCTTCTTAGTAGAGGTATCTGCCTAGGCCTTCTAGAATAGGAGGAAGTCCCTCTTCTTTATAGCAAATAAGAGATGCGACAAGTTTCAATAAGCTCAGGAGCTTTTGGGAGATAATGCTGCTATTTCTATAGACAAATAGCTACTCTCTATATAGGCACGCAGCGCTCTCTTTCACATGCTGCTTGCAACGTCAGAGGACTTCAATAACCTGTTTTCTATGAGCTCTCATGCAATCCATGACGAGCTCTCATCTGCGTTGATACTCAATCAACGCTGATCTATCAACTGATCTTCAAGCAGCGCTGATCTCTTCGGTGGATTTCGGCGATCCAATGAGCGTTGTGGGAGGCGTTGAGCTTGTTGACGCACCTGTTGCAGGCATCTATCGATCCCAGCTCGTGGTACTGCGACAAGAGAGTTGTGACAAGTTTCAATAAGCTCAGGAGCTTTTGGGAGATAATGCTGCTATTTCTATAGACAAATAGCTACTCTCTATATAGGCAAGCAGCGCTCTCTTTCACATGCTGCTTGCAGCGTCAGAGGACTTCAATAACCTGTTTTCTATGAGCTCTCATGTAATCCATGACGAGCTCCCATTCAGTCCATGACGAGCTCTCATCTGCGCTGATCTTCAAGCAGTGCTGATCTCTTCGGTGGATTTCGGCGATCCAATGAGCGTTGTGGGAGGCGTTGAGCCTGTTGACGCACCTGTTGCAGGGATCTATCGATCCCAGCTCGTAGTAATTACTGCGACAAGAGAGTTATATAGACTCCAAGTAGAAGTTAGATCGAGATTACATATCTTTAAAGGAAAAGTCAAGTAAAAGTCTCAAGTTTAGATTAACTTTATATATAATTTATACCCATCTAGAAGACGTAACCTCCAAAAGGTTTTAGCTTTACTTTTCACCTTCTGCCACACGATAACAGGTAACTAGTGAAAAAAAAAGCTTTTTATCAAATCCCAACCAAGAAACTAAACACCCATTCCCTCAAGCCCGCGCAAACTCAAACGCCCACGCCGTCTTCATATCCTGCTCAGTTTGATACACGGGAAACGACAACACGCCATCCGCATAATCATGCACGACCTTGCCGCGATCACTAGGCCCATTCGACACCCCGCGCAGCCCAACATCGTCAAAGCCATACGTCTGAATCGTAACCTGTCCATTCGCAGGGAATCCCAACGCCTCAAGATTCCGGACTTCAATATTCCACGTCCCCGTACGCACACGCACACCAGTGAGAATCCGAACCACGCCCTCGTCTGACAGCGTGGAGAAGATATCCATGGCTCCATCGCCAGTGCCTTCTGTCTGCAGGCGTACGCCGCCCATGTTGGCGTAGTAGCGGTACAATTGCCATTCGCCGTTTGGCTGGTAAGGCGAGTTTGCGTCGGGGCGGTAATTGAGTTCGGCGAGGAAATCGTGGAGTTGGAGTTTTGAAAGCCAGTTTGAGCGGAGGCCGGTTGTATTGTATCTTTCTAGACGGGCAATGTGCCAGGCATTTGCGGCGTTCATGCGTTCATTGTCCCAGTCTGGGATGGCTGGTTAGCGTCTTGTGTGGAAATGGCTGGTTGGGCGATTTTATACGTACTGATGTATTCGTTGACGCAATAGGGTCGGCGTGGCGCTCCGGTACTCTTGTACAAATCATCCATTGCTTTTACACTAAATCTCATGTCGTTGGCGGGCTTGTCAATGTAATCAAGTAGATGCCAGGTATATTGGTCGGGGACAACATTGTTGGCTACAATGTAGTTCATGTAATCAGACCACCAGGCGTCTTGTGGGTCAGGTCCCACGGCAATTGAAGGCCCAATAATTGGCATAGAGTTGAGACCCGCATCGGCACTGCCTGTGAGTTAGATGACTGCCATGAGCAAAATGGGAAGCGACTTACCGTAGTTTTCTGTGTGTGACTCTCCAGAGCTCCAACCATTGTGATCGCGGCCTGTCCCAGAACCCCTGGCCATTCGGCTCATTCCAGAGATCGTACTTTAGTCCAGGAAGCATGTTGTTCGCCTTGATATCAGCAGCGAGGCGATCAAGGAAGGCTTCGTAGTTTGACCAATCTCCATTGTCACCAGGCCAGACAGTGGATTTGTTTACGGTGTCTGTACCCCAGATGTCATGAGGCAGAAGCTGGAATTCGCCACCGTACTTGCGAGCGGTATGATAGTTGCTGAGCGTGGATTGGAACCGTGCCTCATACTCGTTCCAGTGCCAACCTCGCTGGCCGACATCGAACAATTGGGCACCTCCAGCACGGAAATATTTCAGCTTCGTCTCGGTATAGAAGCTGTCCGGGATTTGATTGGGTGTATCGGGAGTTCCATAAAGAATCCCACTGGCCATCTGCTGAGGCGTGCCTTGCCGGACTGCGACATCGAGTACCGCAGTGTTGGAAGACTGGCGAGATTCCAACGGCGAGGCAGCGGCAGCAGATGCAATCACGGCGAGTGTAAAAGACTTCATGGTGAAACAGACAAAGCTGTCGAGGAACGAGACATCATTCTTAAAATACACCAAGGGATTGGTACTTAAAATAGTTGTTTTCCCCACCGGAAAGTATAACTAGTTATATTAGTTAACTATGTAACTATTATGCAAAGCTACATTCTGACCCCTGACCGGCAGAAGGTGATGATCAGCGCAGGCTAGTTTAGTGTTCTACATAGACCCATGATTCCAAGTCCTCGGGTGACACATGAATCCGGGGAACATTATTAAGTAATAATTAACAGGAGTCAAAGCCTCAAAGGAATATGAGTGCGGGGGTATGTGTTCTTGCCGTATCTGGAACTTGATCTACATGAATATCGGCCAAACCTCCGGGGCTGGATTCTTCAATCTGGTGCATTCATTGCCCATCAGGACTTCAGGGGGATTAGATTTACAACATGGAAAAATGTTCGCATTTCATGAGGGATTCAACGTTGCACGGCCAGATGCAACTTGCTCAAGGACCTCGAGAGTATTCACATAGGCATCTGTGCGACCCCATGCTGTAGAAAGTGAGGCCAATATTTTTCGCCCTTCTTTTAATATCCTCGCCGGGCCATTGGGCGAGTAAATGTCTCCAACTCCCCTAACGTTTGCCCTCATCCTCGCCGATGTTCCAAATCGCA
>SSBG01000051.1:54249-75822 GCA_028220655.1 Shiraia bambusicola | reverse complement strand
TGACGCAATAGGGTCGGCGTGGCGCTCCGGTACTCTTGTACAAATCATCCATTGCTTTTACACTAAATCTCATGTCGTTGGCGGGCTTGTCAATGTAATCAAGTAGATGCCAGGTATATTGGTCGGGGACAACATTGTTGGCTACAATGTAGTTCATGTAATCAGACCACCAGGCGTCTTGTGGGTCAGGTCCCACGGCAATTGAAGGCCCAATAATTGGCATAGAGTTGAGACCCGCATCGGCACTGCCTGTGAGTTAGATGACTGCCATGAGCAAAATGGGAAGCGACTTACCGTAGTTTTCTGTGTGTGACTCTCCAGAGCTCCAACCATTGTGATCGCGGCCTGTCCCAGAACCCCTGGCCATTCGGCTCATTCCAGAGATCGTACTTTAGTCCAGGAAGCATGTTGTTCGCCTTGATATCAGCAGCGAGGCGATCAAGGAAGGCTTCGTAGTTTGACCAATCTCCATTGTCACCAGGCCAGACAGTGGATTTGTTTACGGTGTCTGTACCCCAGATGTCATGAGGCAGAAGCTGGAATTCGCCACCGTACTTGCGAGCGGTATGATAGTTGCTGAGCGTGGATTGGAACCGTGCCTCATACTCGTTCCAGTGCCAACCTCGCTGGCCGACATCGAACAATTGGGCACCTCCAGCACGGAAATATTTCAGCTTCGTCTCGGTATAGAAGCTGTCCGGGATTTGATTGGGTGTATCGGGAGTTCCATAAAGAATCCCACTGGCCATCTGCTGAGGCGTGCCTTGCCGGACTGCGACATCGAGTACCGCAGTGTTGGAAGACTGGCGAGAATCCAACGGCGAGGCAGCGGCAGCAGATGCAATCACGGCGAGTGTAAAAGACTTCATGGTGAAACAGACAAAGCTGTCGAGGAACGAGACATCATTCTTAAAATACACCAAGGGATTGGTACTTAAAATAGTTGTTTTCCCCACCGGAAAGTATAACTAGTTATATTAGTTAACTATGTAACTATTATGCAAAGCTACATTCTGACCCCTGACCGGCAGAAGGTGATGATCAGCGCAGGCTAGTTTAGTGTTCTACATAGACCCATGATTCCAAGTCCTCGGGTGACACATGAATCCGGGGAACATTATTAAGTAATAATTAACAGGAGTCAAAGCCTCAAAGGAATATGAGTGCGGGGGTATGTGTTCTTGCCGTATCTGGAACTTGATCTACATGAATATCGGCCAAACCTCCGGGGCTGGATTCTTCAATCTGGTGCATTCATTGCCCATCAGGACTTCAGGGGGATTAGATTTACAACATGGAAAAATGTTCGCATTTCATGAGGGATTCAACGTTGCACGGCCAGATGCAACTTGCTCAAGGACCTCGAGAGTATTCACATAGGCATCTGTGCGACCCCATGCTGTAGAAAGTGAGGCCAATATTTTTCGCCCTTCTTTTAATATCCTCGCCGGGCCATTGGGCGAGTAAATGTCTCCAACTCCCCTAACGTTTGCCCTCATCCTCGCCGATGTTCCAAATCGCACAAACGCTTGTACCATCTCGTCATCGTTTGGTCTGTCGAGATGTATGAAACTTGGCGGAGCATCTTCATCGTCAGACGCAGCATATGGTGACGAGTCGTTGACCTCTAGCTGTGAGAGATGTTCTATTGGATACGAGTGAGGTTCTGCATAGTCGTGGCGGTCGTCTGAACGCCGGCCAGGCGCTTTTTGATACGGGCCCATCGTTCTCGATGCGTATGAGCTGTACGCCCACATGGTCAGTGTCGCCAGGAAGATGGATATTGGTTCGTAGTATGCTCTGCAAGTGTATCGACGAATGTGCCAAAAAAGGCATCCACTGTGTAATGTTGCCAGTCTTGCCTTGCACTGGTCTCTCTGTGCCCACTCGAGCACTTCTCGTTCGGCATCCATGACCTGCTTGCGGCGGGCTGCATCGACCATGGCAGGAGGATCCTGTACAAACGAGACAATGGCATCGGTCAATGTCCGAATGGGACCCAAAGGAGAAAGGATGACGGTTCTGGACAAGTGTAGATGAAGCACAGTGGGATGCTCAGCCCCCGCCTGCTGTGCTATCGTGCCGTTAGCAGCCCAATGTAGCACATCAACACAATCCAGCGCTGCATTGCGCCGGCTGTCCAGAACACGGCGGCCTCCTGCAGCATCAGTAAACGAGTTATTGACTCCATAGCTGGTAGTATCCATTGTTTGCATGGATGGAACCCAGTCACCAAGTGGGCCAGCAAAGCAGTCTTTGACGTAGAAGACTTCACGGAAGACTCCATGAAGCAGAATAACTCTACTAAACTGTCCAAGGTCATACGCCACATGTTTTTCGCGAAATATGGATACAATAGCCGCAGACAGAGACGGAGAATCTAGATTTTGATTAGCACTAGACTCTAAGACGTGGATATGTCTAAACTTGCCTTGCACGGATGCACACTGATCCGCCCAACCCTCAGAAGATCTCGTCGCCCAAAGTCTATCATTTGGCAGTGGCACAGGCAACAAATGGGGTGGCATCGACGGTTGATGCGAGAAATGGTATGCGGCCATGCAGTCGAGCAACTAATGAGTGTGTCAACATGGATCCCTCGTATATGTACAATGAGAGATACTGACCCAAATAGCATACCCAATCCTGCGCTTGCACTCTGCTAATAGTAGCTTTCGCCACACCTGGTCCTGGAAATCGCTATCGCTGTTTCCAAGGAATTCTGGCGTGCCTGAAGGTGCCATGGTGGAAAAGGCCATTGACTGTGCAATCTCGCTCAGGGTACTGTGTTGGGCTTGCGCTACCTGTAGTAGCCTGTGAGAGCCAAAGTAGAGCATTCCAACCTGGTTGAGCGTTATGGCTTGTGCAAGTGCGATTTCCTCTTCATCCTTTCCCAGTATCTGAGAGCTTCGGCCATTCAGTTCGACTCTGATGGCACGTTGAAGGAACTCGTGCATGGGCTCCACAGAATGGGAGAATTCGCTGGCTTCAGCGTATTGGCATCCAATAGCACAGACGGCCAGTGCTAAAAGCCAATTGGTACTGACGTGTGTGATTTGGTCGTGTAGGATCGGAAAGATCTCGCCGAAATTTTCGAAATATAGCTGAACAAACAAATTCAGCATGGGCAGAGTGGGGAACCGGGCACTCGCGTAACGTGAGAAGACACCACCATCGCCAAGACATAGCTGGGTGAATTGATTTTTCATCGTCTCATACAACGTGGTCGTCAGCGATTCTACGGGAGAGACGATGTGGTCGACGAAGACGTGATTTAGATCTGGGAAACCAATACTCTCGTAATCATCCACATACCGGTGTTTCAGGTCGTTTACGGATTCTATAGGGGTTCCACCTGGGATTAAGCGGCGTGGCCTCCTCGCCCTGACTGTGCAAGGCATTCTGGCACCATTGATGCTTGTTGCATACAGACCCCCCGGCGCAGCGCTTGGGGAGATGGAGTGTGCCGATGAAAATGATGCCGAGTATATCCCTGAATAGCTCCCAGAATTGGTTACAGAGTAAGAACCCGAGGTGGGCGTTGAATGGGTTGCAGAATGAGTAGTTGAATGTGACGTTGAGTGCGGCGAACTAGCAGAGGCAAAATTCTCGACAGGCTCAGTAGAAGAATAGTTCCAGCTGGTACTTGTTGGGCCATTGATTGAGGGGCCAAGTGAAGGCTGCAGAGTCGTATTCGTCGGTGGCTGGCTGAATGTGACAGGTGGAGGTGGCACTACTACATTGCCCTGATCTTGCGGTACAAGATTCGAGTCCATGGGGCCAGCTGGTGTGTTTTCCAGGGCAGAAAAGTCCATGGAGCAGAAGCCAAATCCGAGGATGTTGTCGTAGTCGATGGGAATGGATTCATCGGGGGGTAACCAATTTATTGGGAAATCCATCGATAGCTGCATGCCTTGGTGGTCACTCCATCCGGATCCCATCGTATCAGGTAGGCTGTACTGAGCTGTGTGCTCCTCTAACGAGTTATAGGGGGCGTAAGTCGTTGGCTGGCTCTCCAGTCGCTGGTCAGTCAGATTGCTCGTCACTGGATCCTCGGGCCCACCAGCTTGGCAAGGAACCACTTGAAGACCAGAAGACAGTGAGGATGCCGGTTCGGCGTCCCGGTCAAGAGTTGTTTGTCGGTGGCGAGCACTGGCTCGAGGTTGGGGGTAAACACAGTGCAGACCCCTGGTCGAGCAGCGCTGACAAGGCTCCATTTTGGAGCACCTTTCCCTGGATTTGGCACATTCGGTGCAAGCCCTTGTCCTTGCAGGGCGGTTGTTGTTGGCATGTTCGATGGCGACATGTGTCGCTTCGTGCCGACGCAATATATCGCTGCAACGAGACACATCAATCCTCTTTGCTCAGGCCAGGTACATGACGACAGAGCCTGCCATGGAAATACTCACCTCCTGGTGAAAAGCTTGGAGCACTGTGAGCATGCGAACCGCTTATGGGTATCGTGTATACGCTCATGCCTCTTGAGATGTTCACTCCGTTTGAAGGTGCAATCGCATCTTGTACACCGCATAGGGCCTGGCTGGGACGTTGGACGACGCTCCGTCGAATCATCGCTAGTGTACGTGTTTGACTCTGCCATGTCGGCAGAACCGGTGAATATGCGTGGTTTGCTCATGGATACCTACTTTGAAGGGACTTCTGATTAAAAGGTAGGTCGGCGCCCGAGCCGACCTGGCCTGGACAAAAGTGTATTGCTGCGACTAGGTACCTAAGGTCCTTGGCGACGGCCGGCTATGTAAATAGGTCCACTGGTAGCTAATCCGTATGCAGACCCGCGGTCCGAACGGTCTACCACGCGCATCACTGCAGATCCAGGAGCTAAGTTGCAACCGCCACAGGAGAAACTACCAAGTAAAAACAAAGGAAACAGAAGAGACGGCTGCCCAGTCTGGTCTAGAGCAGATACCGGGGTATTTACATAGTATAACCTGCCAGACTGCCAGAATACCTGGGGCTTGGACGTGCACTTTGGGCCCAAATAAAACCTTAACTGTGTCAGCATGGTGCTTGTGATTAGTTATGAAATACAAATAGCCTTGGTGATGCTCCGTGTATTGACACTAAAGCAATTACATGAGCTACAGGCGAACAAGAGCATCTATTGAACATGTTATTGCAGAAACTGACACTAAGCACCCTTCTCCGAGCCAATCTTCAAAGCGCCGTGCTTCTGCTCCGCATCTTCGTAATGAGACACAGCCATAGCCTCGGCCTTTTTGACGTCTTCTGCTTGCTCACCTACTTGGACAGCATCCAGCTCGCCAAAAATAGTATCCATTCGCTCCAGTGAAATGCCTTTGGTCTCGGGCAGGATGAAATAGACTGATATCAGAAGCATCGTATTCAGACAGAACAACAGCCAATAGCTCTTCCCACCAACCTCAGAGTTGAATCGTGGCCACGGTTGCGTAAGAGCTAGTAAGCATACGGTTTGCCCCAGTAGCGAGAAACCAAATGCTTTGTCGCGGACCTCTTGAGGGAATATCTCAGACGCGATGGCGGGTGGAATCGGCCCGTTAGACCAGCAGTAGCTAAGTCCTACTATGAATAGCATTGCGACTTCCACTACAGCAGCCGCCTTGTTACTGTTGTTCGGAAAAGCAGTGGTCAAGGAGGATAATATTAGAAGCGCAAGAGCTTGGATGGCGAATCCAGCCAACAGGAGTGCTCTTCGTCCAAATCGATCGACGGTAAACGTGTTCACCAAGACGATAAGTAGTTGCAGGGCAGCTTGGATACCGTTGATGGATAGCGCTTGGCTTCCTTGATCTACGCATCGAAGGTTAATCTACAGCAACTCTACTCGAGCTGTCAAACATACCCCATCCCAAGGACTTGTAAATCAGCGTTGCATACATGGTCAGTGCAGCGATGCCACCAGCCTGCTGCAGCGCAGTAGCATACAGACCATATAACAAGCGTTTCCGCATGCCCCTTGATTTGAACAGTCCTTGGTAACCGCCGTCAAAACGAGAACGGGCTTGCTGAGCGGCAACAAGCTCATGGAACTCGTCGAGTACATGCTCGGAATTGTGTTCCCCCATTCTCAACTTGCAAAGCACCTCGAGCACACGGTCGGTATCATCAGGGTGTTTCTCCAGCAGCCATCGAGGCGACTCTGGATACCAGAAGCTGAGGGCGATGAAGACCAGCCCAATGGGTATCTGGAGGATGTTGGACACCCGCCAGGCAATGTTGAAAGGCTGCTTGACGAAGCTCATGCCGTAGCCCGTCCAGAAGGCTATCAATGTTCCGAGCTGATACCCGAATTGTGTTACCGTACCGACGAAGCTGCCACGAAGAAGACGCGGCGAGCACTCTGCTACATACAGTGACGTCGCAATGTATACGCAGCCAAAGCCGAGGCCTGTGAGCAAACGGCCCAGAATGAGTACACCGTACGTGTTGGGAACGCTTTGGACAACTACGCCAACAATCATGACAGTCATGGAGATGCGCAACGCCCAGAGCCTGCCGACCATGTTGGCAAGAGTGCCGCCGACGAAGAGCTGAGCCAGGCCAGTGGTAGCCCAAGGTACGGCGGCAATGGTGCCCGTCCTGTCTGCGTCGACATGGTAGTAGTCAGTGAATTGTGTGTCTGCTAGGATGACCGTCATGATGCCTTGTGTTGTCAGCTGGTAACTCTCGTCACATCTAGACCAAGTCAGTCGACGCACCTGCATCGTAGCCATTGAAACAAGTGGCCAGGACCATGCCATAGAGCAGCAAAGCCGCATAGCGGTCATTCTTTGGAAGAAACGCCTCGAGTAATGTCATGATGGCAACGTCGTAGTTGACTGTTACCCCGAATAAAGTGGAGCAACGGGGTCCTGTTGATTGGGACTGTAACTACAGATACATATGCAGTGATAGTGAGGCACCAAGGAGCGCGCCGACACTGCTCGCACGTCGCATCCATCACCCACAATTCCCACGAGAGAATGTAAATCGTTACCTAAGCAGACTTCACAATGACTTTGGGACCGTACAAGTCTCCGGTGGGCTGGGCTGCTGGCTATATGAGCAACTCCGGTGGATCCAACACCACTAGTACCATTCCGGTACTGGTGATGAATGTCGAGGAACGGCACTTCGCCATGGCTCACAAAAGTCCAGTCCAGGTTAATAATGATCATATAGGATAGGGTCTAGGTAGAGTAGGTGGTTGGGTGTTACATAATAGTATTCAAGCCAAAAGAAAAAAAAAACAGGATTCTGTACAGTTTCTCCTTCACCTCTTTCTCCGCAATGGCTCACCATGCCCAGGTGGGATTTCGCAATACCTCCTTCACTGGAACATCCATCTTGGCAACAAGGCGCAACACCGTCGCAAGCACGACACTCAAAGCCCAATTGGATCAGTTCCGAACCACGGGCCGCTACACGTGTTTTGAACTGCAATGGCACCCTACCTACGACGACACCACCACCATGTGGCCTGTTCCCAAACATTTGTTTTGGGACAGCGATCTTGCAAAGTGGATCGAGGCGGCGTGTTACTTCCTCCAAAGCCACTACGATGGCGAGATTGACGCAGCGGTGAAATACATGGTCAAGACGATACGCAGCGCCCAGCAAGACGACGGCTATCTGAATCTCCACTACACAGTCGTCGACCCTCAGGGGCGATGGAGCAATCTGCGAGACATGCACGAGCTGTACAACTGCGGGCACTTGATCGAAGCAGCTCTCGCCCACAAAAACTACTACCAGAACACTCTGCTTCTCGAGCCCGTGGAAAAATACGTCCATCTTATTGCCAATACTTTTGGCCCCCGAGACGGCTTGATCCATGGCTACCCGGGACATCCCGAGATCGAAGCTGCGCTGCTCCGTCTGTACGCAGACACTGGAAACGATGAGGCATGGCACCTTGCGCGCTTCTTTCTCGAGGAGCGCGGCAACCCCACGGGCCAGGACGGACAGCACTATTTTGACTGGGAGGCGGAGCAGAGGCGTGACTCGCCGTGGAAACGACCCAATGCTTACCCCGAGGCTGGCGCCCATTGGTATAACCAGGCTCATGTTCCAATTCTCCAACAAGAGTCTGTGCAAGGCCATGCGGTTCGAGCAATGTACCTGCTGACTGCTGTTGCTGATATGCTTTGTATCCAGGAGATGAACAAAAAGAAGACGGAGAAGAAGGGATCGGCATGCGTTGAACGTGCTGCAGACTGGCTGGCTGCCCTGCGTCGTCTGTGGAGCAACATGGTAGATAAAAAAATGTACGTGACTGGGGGCATAGGCGCCATCAAGCAGTGGGAAGGGTTTGGCATGGATTACTTCCTGCCTCAATCGACTGATGAAGGAGGCTGTTATGCTGAAACATGTGCTTCCATTGCAGTCATGTTCCTAGCCGAGCGTATGCTCGTGATTGACCTTGATTCTCGCTATGGCGATATAATGGAGCTGTGTCTGTACAACAATGTCATGACAGCAATGAGCATTGATGGTAGATCCTTCACCTATGTTAATCAGCTTGGCAGTTCTGACAGCGATAAAAACGGGCGTGAAGATTGGTTCTGGTGCGCTTGTTGTCCGCCAAACTTCAGCCGCCTGTTTGGTAGTCTCGGCGGATACCTCTGGCATTTTGGCGCCCAGGGACACGAAGCTTTTGTCAACGTGCATCTTTACACGTCGGCTAAAGTTTCTTTCCAGAGTGACCAGGGGCCCGTTGAGCTGGAGCAGTCGTCAAACTGGCCGTGGGAAAACACAGCCAGATTCTGGCTACGCAAGCCAGAGCAGCTTTCCACGACGATTAGGCTGCGCATTCCTGCATGGTCAAACAGTGACTTCACCCTCACGCCTCCACTGCCGGCAGCCGAGGCCTCACCAGTAAGCAATGGCTATCTCGTTCTCGACGCTGGCTACCTAGCCCAGAATCCAGAGTTCACTCTGCAGATCCATAACTTTGGTCCACGTTGGGTCCAACCACACCCTTACACCAGCCAAAACACTGTATTCCTAGCCCGTGGCCCTATAGTATACTGCGTCGAGGACTCGAACAATGCATGGGAAACCAACCATTTCAAAGACATTGTCGTCAAGCCGGGCGAGTCGGTAACGGAGGAAAGCAAGGCGTGGGAGCCCACTGGAGAGACATATGTAGCTCTTCATACAAAGGCTTGGAGACGGACTTTGCTTGATTCAAAGCCCGGCGTCAATCCTGTACAGAAGGCTGGGGGTTTGAACCTGGTAGATGAGAGGGACATTGTATACATGCCATACTACCTTAGAGCGAACAGTGGCGGCAAAGGTCATATGAGAGTCGGGTTGATCAAAGCATAGTATTGATGAATAGAATAGTCTAGAGATTTACTTGCTTACAATGCAACTCCATTTTGTGATACTATACATCCAACCGTACTCATTATAATACCTTGCTATAGGTGCTTGGCTTGGATTGATACTACGCATATATGCCTCGATTAAATAATATACTTTTGTTATACTACATCATCATCTTCTCACGAGCATACAAGACTAGTTATACAATTAAATACTAAAATCCTTTACTACAAATCAGCCAATTACGCACATATCAGACACTGTAGCTTCCCCTCCCTTCTTGTTTCTTCATTCCCAGCAGCAGCAGCAGTACCTTTTACCAAGCATTCCTTGTGCCATAAATGGCGACACGCAAACAGTACCAAGCTTTGTGCGGCCCCCTCCTGCGTCGTCTCTCCAGGTCGGAAATCAATCTCTGGCTGACTTGGCCTCTTGCCCTTTGCTCTCCCAGCGATATCGTCTTCACCACCATGCGTCTCTGTGAGTCGTCTCAGCTTTCGCTGCTCTTCCTTCCTCTCCCATGCTTCCCAGATACTGCCACCAGTTCCAGGACCCCAGGCTCGCTTCTTGCATCCTTCGCATACCTGGCCACGTGGACGCCATCCACGTTTTCGAAATTCTGTAATCTCATGGACGTGCTCAAAGCCCTCCTTGTCTAGAAACCGGTTTGCGAGATTGAGAATAGTTTCTTCAAACGTGTAGGCTGCGAAAATTTCCGAGAGAACGGAGCGCAGGTGGGACAGCGACGGTGAGTATGTGTGGGTTGCGCGGGTGAGGAAACAGCGTAAAATGCGCAAAAACGAAGGGTTTGACTGCGCTTGCGACGCTGTGTGGCGCAAAGGAGGACGAGCCGAAGTAGTCCGCGTTGCGGGCGCTGCTGTTGTTTTTGCTGGTGGCAAAGTGGTTGATGCAAGAAGAGCTGAAAAGGCTCGCTGAACAGATGAGCGAAGCGTAGATACTATGCGAGCAGTGTCGACAGAGTCAGAAGTGTCATTTTCCGACGATGCAATCGCAGCTGAAAGGTCTTCCACTGCACTCGATGTGTCTTGGATCAATCTCACCACTGTGTCGATAAGGTCGAGCCAGAGAAGCTCATCGACAGCAAGATCTGATTCGCGGACCTCGCCATAGGCTGACTTGCGCCTGTCCGCGAGTGTTTCTGGGCCTCTGCCAACTGCCTTGGTTTGGCCTTGGCACAACCAAATGCCTACTTTGATGTATTTGTTAATATCTGAAAGCAAATCGCTGCTGGCTTCTTCAGTATTGGCAACATCAGGCGTCTCTGCGGCAGCGCAAATCAGTCCTGTCAAGGCAGTCTCCAACGTTCCTAGGTGTTTGACCAAGCGCGTCATCGCATTGTTGACAAGCCCATCTCTCGCCATGAGGACGATGGCTGCATCAATAGCACCACTGTTCTCTAATGCGGGCAAGACTGGGTCTAGTCGCAAATCGCCCGACCTGAGCTGGCCAACAAAGTCCGCCACATGTGAGCTATTGTAAGTGCACATGAGCTGGACGTATCGCTCCATGAACTCTGGAGGGAGGTCCTCGTTGATAGGATTGGTACTGTCAGCCTGCCGCTGCGAGGGCTCTATGAGCGCTTCTAGGTAATGATATTGTGCATCTTGATCTTCGTTGAGACCCTCAAAGACTGCATTTAGCAGGTCTGGTGCGCACTGTTTGAGGATTGTAGCGGTTTGGGATGGGTTCACCGAAGCTAATTGCGGTGCTCGACAAACAATGACTGCCTTGACCTCACTGATCTGTTTCTTGATGAGACCTTTACTTGGTCTCAGGACGTCACTGATGCAGTCAAAAACCGCCTCTTCATCCTCAGCGTCGTCGAGATATGTTTCGAGTAGCTTTGCCCATTGTTGGGTGCTTCGATATACAGTCTTCAAGACACGGTGAAAGCCTGCCTTTTCGAACAGCGGTACAAGGCTCTGCGGGCTTGGGGGCTGATACATGGACAAAAGGTACTCAACCGATAGCTGACAGTCGTCCTTGATGATGTCTGTTGGGTAATTGCAGAGGCCGACAAGTACCTGGTGAAGCGAGGTTCCTGGTAGCATGATATGCTGGGGATACTTTGGAAGGTTCCGAGCAATGAACATGTAGAAGTAAATAATGTCTTCGGGTTCAAAGTTCTCAATGATGATGATACCAAACAGGACGTTAATAATGTACTGGCGCGTGGGTGTCAAGGCAGAACTATGTTCACTTCCGTTGACGTGGTTTCCATTCGCCATGTCCTGATCGCTGTTCAGAAAGCTGTCTTCGAAGGCTTCATTGAGCATACTCATAAAACTCGACACGTCGAATTCGAGTACGAGGGAGAGATAGGGAAAGGGAGGTTCGGGACTCTTGTCGGTACGCGTGAGAATGGCTTGTCCAGAGCCAGGCGGCCACTGCAGATTTTTGCCTGAAAACAAGAAGCGGTACATGTCTTTCTTCGCCTTGTACGCTTGTTCGTCATCCATGAACGTTCCTCCAGGGTAAACACGTCCAGTAAGCGTGTACGCCAGATACGGAAAGATCTTTTTTGCCGACGTCAGATAGACGTTTTCAGTCTCATCCACATCGAAATCCACAAGTTTGATGAGTCCCAATATGCTTGTGAGCGGCGTGATATAGTCTCCTATTGCACGCGTCCAAACATAGATGAGGGCATCGTATAAAACGTACTGCTGACAAAGCGTCGTTACTTGGTTGATATCCATCGTATCGGTACTGAGGCGACAAATCATCTCTTCAAGCTGGGTTCCACGATTTGCAGAGGCATTAAAGGTGATTAGATCTTTGAGCACATTCGGGGGCATGGATGTGATGGCTCCATCGAGGATGTAGGGCTCGAGGGTTTCAAAGAAAGGCTTTTCGGCCGATGCGTCTTCGAAAGCATCATACACCTCTTCAAAAAGGAAATCCATCTCTTTCATGCTGAGCAGACCTGTGAAAACGACCTCGGCCAGCTCTTTGCGCTGCATTTCCCGCAGGCCATCATCATCATTTGTGTCTTCTCGCGAGAAGGTGTATTTCAGTGAGGCATTGATCATGTCAAACAATTTCTCTTGCACCATCACGTGACGTGCATCATCATGCTCGGGCAATCCCACTGTAAGCTTATCAGCATCGCCGACGTAGTAAGACGTGGCGAGACCGATAGCAGCTATGAAGTCTCCCTCTTCCATCAACGCCATGAGTCGGTCGGCCCAATTTGACAATGTGCCGATGGAGACATCGTTGAAGCCGAGGAGAAACATGCGGCCCTTGTATGCTCGAAAGCTCATATAAAACGCATCAGCCACAACACCATGCAGCGAGCTGTCGTGTTCGTTGAGTTGTTCAATTACTGGTCTGAGCTGTCGTGAAAACAAATCAGAATGGTAAATGTGTTTTTGAAGCAGGTCAAACGAGTCAGTCATGCGCAAGGAATTGTCTTCCAAGATGACCAGGCGTTGACTAATGGTCAGTACGCCAAGTACCGACCTGCTCAACCACTGCACAGCAACGATGGCCTCGTCTGCCTTCCACCGGCTGCGTGCACGAAATCGCAACTCGGTGGGCTTCTCTCTCTCCGTGGGAGGCGCCAGGATGGCTTCCACATCCAAAATGGCAAGGACATCTGACCAGCAATAAACCAATTTCGTGTTCGACACAGCTTTGCTGGGGCCGCCTGAAGGGTTCTTTAGCTTGACGGCCGGGAACCAAGCCAAGCATCCACTCAGCGCACCATGGGGTGTCATGTCCTTGGGCCGGGGTGCTTTGTGCTGCGTCTGCGCAAGGGGGGTCGTGGATACAATGACCAGTAGGTATGGGGTAAGAAGCGCCGTCAAGCCCATGGTGTCAGTCGGCTGCTCGACATTTCCAAGCGGCAGGGGCGCAAATGCCAGGACTGAACTGGCTTTGCGTGGCTTCTCTGGCGACTTTGCAGACAGCGGATAGCGGCCCAGTATGCGCGTGATTTTGACAGTGCGAGCAATGGCGCCTAGACCACGAGTCGCAAGGTGGGAAAAGGCCATGCCACCATCGTCAGCAGAGACCAGAGCGGTATGTCGTGTGCCAAGGAAGCCCAAATGAAGGATGGCCACGCCAGACATGTGGCCATCCGAAGTCCTGTCTGCTATGGTCGCGCGGTCCAGTGGGGGGATGTGAAGGAAGGGTTTGGCTGGCTTGGCAAGCTCCCAGGTGAATATGTGTCCCGTTGCATGGCCACCAGCCACGGTGGAATGGTCTGCCGAGATGGCCAGAGAAGTGACTGCACCACACTCTACCGCTGAAATGCTATTAGCTGGAGATATGCACACTCAAGCTGGGCACGGCTCGTACCCTTTGTGCCCGGTCCAATGATGGATTTCAACACCTGCCGATAGTCGAAGACGAGAATGAAGCCCTTGGAAGTCCCAATGGCAAGCGATGCAGCGACATTGAGGCACGTGGGACGGCCAAAGTTGCGCTTGCCAACCTCCGAAAAGACCTGCCCGGTAATCTTCTTCAGCCTCGTCCACCGCACCACTTCCCATGGCGCTTGTGGCGCATCTGCGTCGTCTGGCAGCGGTGGAAACGCCAAGTTGCTGGACAGGGACGACTGGCGTGAGTTCGCATTGGGGAATGCGGGAGAGGATGCGCGTGGCGAGGCGTGGAGTGGCGAGGGCGACAGTCGAGAGGAGAAGCGCCGGTCGAATGGCTGCAACGACGTGGGACGGTGAGGGCGCAGCGAGCTGTGAGACATGGGCACGCTGCTGCCATGCGAAGAGAAGACTGAGCCCTGCTGGAGTTAGTCGCTGCGAGAGCCGTGTCCATGTGACGATGCGAATATACCTGCATGGACGGGGTATCATCGGGGGTGGATGTCGATTCTGGGCTTCCACGTCTTTCTGCCCTGGGCCGTGACGACAGCTCAGAGGCAGTCTCTTCCTCCCGTTGCGTGGCCCGACGGCCCCTAACTCGAGCAAAGGTGAAGCCATGGCTTCGGCTGTCTATCGATTCCAGCTCATCTGGCTCGTCGCCGCCGTCTTCGCCCTGGCTGTCATGGTCGGCTGCAGGCGGCCGATGAGGAAGCTGCCATATATCGCCACTATATTGGCGTCCACCCGCTATAACGGCAGCTCCCTCTTCATCATTTTGAGCGCTGGAGTGGCTCGACTGGGAATCTGGGCTCATGGGGTTCGTTCGTCGCAAAGCATTGCTTCACGCAACCAGGAAGAAGGCCAATGCTCGAGTGCCGGGTTATGCTATATCATCCCGTGTCGAGTGTGTGCTGTATACGATAATATATGTGGTTACCAGAGGACGTGGGCCGCGACGATGATTATGATTATGATGATGGTGATGATGGTGCCTGGGTGGTTGTACCAAGACTTGGCAATTGATGACGGGAAAGGCTCTGGTCACGTGAAGCAAAGTTCACACAATCTGAGCTGCTATAGTGCTGGCGCGACCTGGCAAAGATGAAGATGGAAACGAAGTTGCTGTTGTTGGTGGTGGTGGTGGTGGTGGTGAGAAGTGTTGGTTCCACCAAGCTCCATGCCAAGCTCCTAATGGTCTACCCTGAGTTGAGTTATTATGACTGCCCATATACTTGTCTTCACCACCCACCTATTCCCTCTCCCACCTCCTATACACTCACTCTCTCTCTCTCTCCCTCTCCTACACACACACACACACACACACCACGACATGCCTTCGATAGGACCAACACTGCCTCCCCATCTTACTAAGCGCTCACGTGACGACGACGACGACGACGCCAATTCCAAGCGACGCAGAGTAGCAGGCCCAGCTCCCCCCCCATCAGCCCATTCACAACCACCCCGTCGCAACTATGGGCCTTCTCTGCCTCCCAAGCCATTGTCGCGCTCAGCCAGTCCAGACAAACGGCTGACAAATCCACCGACTGACGACACAGCCGACTCAGACAGCAGCAACGACGACGACGACGACGACGACGACTTTGGCCCAGCCCCGCCTCCTCCTGCCGGTGCAGCCTCTGCCAGCCATGACGGCAGCCACGTACATGGACAGTCAGCATTTGACACAGACCCGCAGTTCAACGAGGCCCCCAAGAAGGCACAACGCGACGAATGGATGACGATGCCGCCTACCCAAGATGACCTCGCAGCCCGCATGGACCCTACCAAAATGCGTGCACGCAAGTTCAACTCTGGAAAAGGCGCTGCAGGTGGGGGGGGAGGCATGAGCAGCGCTTGGACAGAGACGCCTGACCAAAAACTCAAGCGCCTGCAAGATGAGGCGATGGGCATATCATCATCTTCTGGCACCGCAGGCCCAGCACCAGGCCCAAAGCGTAACCAGGACGAAGAGCGAAAGGCGCGTAAGATGCGTGAGAAGATCGAGGCTGCCCGAGGTAAAAGCTTGGTTGAGCAGCACCAGGACAAGGGCACTGGCAAGGAAAAGGAAGACGACCCAAGCAAGCGCTGCTTCGATTACGAAAAGGACATGGCAGTCTCTGGCACTGTCAACCACAAGCAGCGCAGAGAGATGCTCAGCAAGTCCAAAGGCTTCAGTGATCGCTTTTCGAGCGGTAATTTCTTGTAGTATGCGTTGCTAGGCGTGCTAGCTATTCCAAGGCCAAAGACTTCCTAATTTGGCTCTTGTGTTTAATGCAATGGGGACGTCTCATGGCATGACTCGGGCTCACGACAGATGTTCTGGAAAAACACATGTGCCACGACACAGCAACAATACCCTGAAACCACGAACCGATATTAGTATCATGCTGAATATCTGGTTAGTCTACGTTCGGCAACTAGTTTCCGAGATCTACAGAGTACATGTCGCCTAGTCGAACCCCACAGCTATTATTAGCCATCTGCACTGTCTAAGAATGGCAGATGTCATGCTCAGAACATGTGCAAAGAATGTTTCTAGCCGTTGAATATAACTTGAAAGATGAAATTATACCATGACTTGAATAAAGCACACTATTGACCCGACAACACTGCACCAATCGCATAGTCGATTCCACACAGTGGCAACCAAGCTCGGTGAAAGTTGAAACTAATATTGGAAGCCCAGGGTCCCCTAGACTGCACTGCCTTTCCTAGCCATTCCGCCGGCCAAGCAATCGACAATGTCGCATGCGTCGCCCATGCAGTAGTCTTTTCAATATTCCCCTACTCGGACACACCTTCGTCATGCGTAAGGCCCCATAAACACGAGCCCCGGTACAGTAGCATCCCCAAAATGTATAAAGCCAATGTATTCCTGCTCTCAAATGCATCACCACCACCACCACCACCACAACAACAACACTTCTCCAACCTTACACCACCATCCACTCACAATGCGCTTCTCACTATCCCCTGTCCTGGCCCTAGCAGCTACCATCTCCGCAGCCGCCATCCCCTCCTCCCAATACGGCTCCTTCTCCACTTCCGTCACTGTCCTCAGAGACGGCAGACAATTCATCACTGCTACTTATACCTCTGACGCATACCCTGATGGCCTGAGGAGCAGCTGCGTGCTGAATTCCGATGACGATGGCTGCGATCGTGCGGCTTTTGCTTCTTCTTGGGATGGAAAGAGTATGTTTTTCCTATCCCCATCCTTACCCCATCCTTTCTAGAGCGGCGATGGGAAGAGGAAAGTGAGATGAGATGCTAATGCAGGGAATTAGTCGTCAAAGTCCAACTTTCTGTCGATAAGCCGGATCCAATGACCGTTTTCGCACAAGGGCCTGTTGAGCTGGGCGATGATAATGGGTATAGGGTTGTGGGGTATGCGGATCTTGTGGTTGATCGCGCTATTGCGTAAATGGCTGGTTTGGTTTTGCTATTAATGGCTTGATCACGCTTGGCTGGGAATGGGTGTGTAAAAGAAGTATGTGTGGGAAATTTAATTGTAAAAAGATTATTGTTGGGAAGTTTAGTTGGGAGGGATGTATATAGGTATCCAAGTTTGTTTAATTAATGAACCTTTTCAAGATGAGAGTGATGGGTTGTTGTTGGACTTGCTATGTGATGTTGTGATACCAACTTGGTGGAATATATCGACTGGACATAGATTCTACTTTATACCTTTTGTACAATATTATACCTGACTTTCCTCACCTAGTAGCTGTAAGAAGTACAAAACTAGGGATAAAATTGATTTAACCATGTAGATATTGATTGAGTAAGTTGTTAATAGTAGTAAATCGTTAATAGTAAGGCGTTAATCGTGACCATCATACTTCATATACAATTCCATCTCTACGCCATCTCCATCTCAACCTGTACAAATATTCAACACAGATACCTCGCCAAACTACTCCAACTCAACAAATGGCTGCCAGAAGTCATGTCCCATAAGTGATGCCCTTACGCAGTCTTACGCTTCTACCTTTTGATCTTCGTAAGACACGTCCCCACAAAGGCAGCCGTAAAATTGAACGCAATAAAGCCGATAAAGCTACCAATATTCCGGTACTTGTTATTGATACTGTATCCAAACGGCTCATACTAAACATGCAACATTATTCTTTGTCCTCAAAAAAGAAAGGGTAACTTACACATTCCTGGCCCACGCTATACCGACAATGCTCGCAATTCTGCGGCGCCGCAGGATCCACAATATACCCCGTGGGTGACTTCCCTCGACAGACACTGCACAGGCACATTGAGCAGCGAATTCGCAGTAAGCCCTTCAGACAGGTAATACAACGGCGACACATCAAAGTACCAGCGCCAGCCCGAGACTGTGAGATTCTTGCGCGCGAGCGTGCCTGCAAATGTATTGATAAACGTGAAGAAGAAGCCGTTGGCCAACAGCGACGCATTAACATTCGGCACCCATGCAACGATGAGGAACGCCAGGCTGATGAAGAAGACGTGCTGGATGCAGAGACATAGCAGTGAAAGCCCTGCGTGCGCTGCGTCTTGTTGTTGGCGAGAAGGGTAGTACCAGAGGAGCCAGTACACGAGCGCAGTGACCAGAGTGAAGGGCAACTCGACAATGATGGCGCTCATCATCAAGACGGGCCAGGAATACGGCCGGCTGGCTTTTTCGCGGTGAATGAAGATGTCGCGCATGGCAGCGAAGCGTGTTGCATGAGGCCGAGGGAAGGGCCTATGATGAAGGCTACAAAGATGGCGAAGACTCGGTTGAATGCGCCTTGTTGGGTTGTAGCCGTGTTCGCAAAGGTCAAGCCATTGAGCAAGCCGTTAGTCACGTTGAGCCAGAGTTTTGCGGAAAAGTGTGCTGGTTCGCGCCAGTACCAGAGCCAAGTACGGTGGAGGACGACGTGGAGTTGGTTGGCCGTTGATGTAGCGTAGAGAGGCTCGTGAGACTGTTCTTCCTGGGGCACGTCTTGGATGTCCTGCAGTTTGACTTGTCGTGCTCTGCGTTCTTGGCTGTCGAGCCAGATTTGAGCCCAGTCGGCCGTCACTTTGGATCGTGAACCGGCTCCAATAGTGGCCAGTAAGTATTCCGCTGGATTTTCATCAGATCCACAATAGTCGCCGCCATGCTTCGCAAAGTAGTTGGGCACAGTCGAGCAGTGCTTTCCGAGTGGGCCTTCGTATACTGTCTTCCCACCTTTAGCAAGAAGCAAGAGGTTGTCGAACCCATCCATTAGTGTCGCAGACGGCTGATGGATAGTGCACAGGATGGTACGGCCAGACCGGGATAGTTTCTGCAAAAGTCGGATAAAATGGCTGATTGTCCGTCCAAGCCCGATGTTGGTTCGCCCAAGAAGAGGATATCAGGCTTTGCCGCCACCTCGATTCCCATGGAGACTCGCTTTCGCTGTTCAAGATTGAAGCCAGCACCAGGTACACCAATTAGCACATCGGCGAGATTGTCAATTTCCAGAATCTCCGGGACTTCTTCGACGTAATCATTCTTTTCTTCCATTGGTATAGAGGTAGATTGGCGGAGGTAGGCTGGCATTCTGAGAGCTTCCTGATTTGGTAGAGTGGCGAAGTTGACTGCGGGAGATTGCGGGAGAGGGTACCAAGAATGACACTCTGCGCGATCAAACAGGTTGCTTCGATGACCCAGGAATTATAGTCAGTGATGAAGATACGATACTGGCGGTATGCGCAAAGTAGAATTTACATCCATGTGGGAATCGGGTATTTCTGCTGGGTGGAGCCTTGCTTTGCCCCTAACTTGTTGCTGTCTCCATCACTCGATGTAGTGTCGAGTACGAGGCTCGTCATATCCTTGCTAATCACGCTTCGCCTGAAAGATTGAGCTAATTCATCTGCTGTTTGGGGCACGTTCCAAGGCTCCGCGCCTTTACGCAAGGTTCGAGCCTCCGGACTGGCAGACATGGAGTTCAGAAAGTCGGTAATGGACATTTTCGGAGGGCAAGCAAATCCTAGGCTCTCAAAGTCATCCACGGCAGCGTTCATCGGGCCGTAGTAGACGCATCTTCCAGAGTTGATTACCATAGCCTTGTCGAATAGAGGCACCATTTCATTACGGCCTTGGTACAAGCTCATCGCAATACTGGTCCTGGTTTGTCGAGCATATTCCTTTGACATTTGCACAAATTCCAATGCGGTGGATGAGTCGAGGCCGGCCGTGGGATTGTCATACGAGAGGAGACTATTCAATGCATTAGTCCATATCAGATAAGTACCAAGGGTCAGCAATACTTACTCTGGGCAGGTAATCAAGGCTTCAGCGAGTGAAACACGTCTTCTCTCACAACCACTTACGCCCTGGATTTCATGGTTTCCGACCTTGGTCTTGAGAGTATGCTGAATGCCAAACAATCGCGCAAGAATAACGACAGCATTGGTGACCTCGTGCTTTGACGTGACATTTCCGAATCGTGAATTTACTGCAAATCTAAAATGGGTTGGCCAAGTTGTCCTCTGAATGACCGCTACACTATTTACTCACCTTGGTGTTTCACCGACAGTCAAAGTTGGGAAATGAATGTCTTCTTCAGCTAGAGGGGGTATCAGCAATCTCGGATTCATCTTGTCCAGAAATACATACCACAGAATGTCGCTTCTGCCGGTGCATCCGCCGCAGTAAAGTCTGCCTCCCTTTGATCGTAAAGAATTGAGCCTGAGGTGCCTACGTATTCGCTGTGTAGATGACACAGGGCTTTTAACCATGAGCAATTCGCCCGGCTCGAGACTGCCGGAGAAGTCGCGAAGCAGCTTGCGCTTGGTTGTCTCTGGGCGAGAATTGGAGAACCTGTTCACGTAGCCTTTGAACAGGGAGCCAATAGTAGGTGCCGCCTCATGCTGTTTGTGTGAGCCTCGCCTTCAAGCTCAAGACCGTTCCAAGCCACCGTATTGGTCTTGCTCCTGACAGATGATTGGCACGCTTGAACAAACTCAGCCACCAGTTTGGCCACTTGTGTGACTCCTGTGCCCTGCATCTTCTCTTTTTTCATGTCGGTTTGCATCTTGCAAGTTGCGAGAACGATGGGCAGCAGCCGCGTTGCTCAAGACAAAGGCGGTTGTAGGCCTTCATTTTAAACAAGGCGACCACTTTCACCTCCAGCATGCCAAATTGGCCACTGGTAGCCAACCAGGTTTGTCATCGCGGACACTCAAGCTGGTAGACTGGTACTGGTACTTGGTTAAAAGGGCGGGAGCCATTCCGCTTTTGCAACTCCGTGATGCCCAAATTACTGTATCTGGGTTAAGTAACTCAGTTGCTGCGGCCCAGACGGTAGCGGTGTATTCTTTTGTTGCTAGTTCCGCATTACAAATGCTCGTGGATGTGACATGGGAAAGTTTATGACGTTAGTTTGGAGATTACAATACAGCCATAGCTACCGGTTGGGGTATGCAGGTACACACACGTGAGTAAACAGCGGCTCTGTATGTGTATAGTAGCTTACCAAGCGTGATGCTCCGAGTAAACAGGGACTTTTACTGCAGATACGTCCACAGCGGTTGAAACAAGTTGAATTTATAGTTTCTATAGGAGCTGATCTTACCGCATGCATTGTACAACATGGCGTAGAGTGGGCTCACACACATACCTGGACGTTTACGACCAGCCAATGATTCGATATACTTTGTACCGGAGGCTGGCTTCTTTGTTCACTCGCTTGTCTTTCCACAAGCATACCGACTGGAACCCCACGGAGGTCCACATCTGCACAACACACGTCGCTTCGTCCTTGGCCCGAGATGTTGGTGAGCTGCAGGCACAGTTCCACGCAAACCCGGCGATTTCAAATCATCGTTTATGTCATTTCTGACAAATGCTGTACCCCCCCCCCCCCCTCCCCTGTATGAACCAATGGGTTTACCAGTTGGTTGAAGGCCGGCCGGTTTTGGCGCCTTTGGG
>SSBG01000051.1:25462-51990 GCA_028220655.1 Shiraia bambusicola | reverse complement strand
CCCCCCCCCCCACTCTCCTGTATGAACCAATGGGCTTAGCAAGTAGGTTGAAGTCAGGCCGGTTTTGGCGCCTTTGGGTTACTGCATCGGCAATTCCATCCTGATACAGACCAAACAAGCTCACTGAACTGTACGACATTTGCAATGGCGCCAGCCATTCTAGATGACGCATGTGAGCAACGTGGACAATGCAGATATTGATGTCGGGAGAGAAGGAGCCGCATCTTCTAGTACCCATGTGCAGATGACGCGCCGGTCAGAGGTGGTTTTGCCGCTTGAGTTGCACATTGTGATATAAAATACGTACGAATACACGGTCCTATAGGGCCGAACAAAGCATCGCCAGTCTTGTCAGTGTCTGGCATCAGAGGCTGAGGTTTAGCAGGTGATGGATTGCATAGCTAGGTAGGTAGGTACAGACGGCATCTCGTTCCCAGGATGGAGCGTATTGTGTTCCTGGTCTTAATACTGGCCAGGGCACGGCATTACTTGCGGCTAGCGCGGCTGTTGGCACTGGAGAGTATCAAACAAAACCTAATTGCCAGCCTTGTCAACGCCACCAACTTTGCCGTGTCTGGTGTCAAAAGTGCCTCTTCCATACCAATCAATGACTTTTATGTTGCGTGCCTACGAATCAACGGCATGGTGTTGAGAAAACACCATGTTTGTTGAAAGCAGCGACACCATCGGAGGAAACATGATGCCCGACAATGTACAATCCCTGCAGTGATGCAGTCATGTGGGGTGAACGTCGACCAACACTGCCTCACCCCACACAGACCCTCGCGGCTCGAACCGAGTTGATCCCAATACCTTCCTCGACTTGGCCTCGTTTCAGAACTGTGCCTTTTGAACCGAGGCACTTGGGTGACAGCCGTTGGTTGAATCCTGATGCCCAGTCTTCTCACCATGCATGACACAGTGAAGGGAAAACACACGCCGACGCGGTCGTGGAGCCATGAGTAGCCGTTCATCGCCCGGCTCCTTTGGCCGTACAACAACAAGACACTCAGCATCTTGTCCATTTAGAAGCACAGAAATCATGCGGGAAGGTCC
The DNA here is from genome assembly GCA_028220655.1 of Shiraia bambusicola. Classification (NCBI taxonomy): domain Eukaryota; kingdom Fungi; phylum Ascomycota; class Dothideomycetes; order Pleosporales; family Shiraiaceae; genus Shiraia; species Shiraia bambusicola. Next base: position 50,934 of record SSBG01000051.1, on the reverse strand, counting down.
CGCGATCGAGAACGCTTGACTAGGACTGGAGTGCCCTGCATGCAGACCGGGTGTAAATCTGCACGGGGGCCGGTGGGGTTTCTTGACACCGCAGTAATTTGTAGATTTACTGACCCACCCAAAGTGCTTCGTGTACGGCGCCTCGTGATGAGAGCTCCAAAGACTGAACTGGCACGGCTTCTAGAAAGACCCTGGGCATGCGTATGCGGCTTAAAGCCACCCGTACCCATTTCATCACATCAACTCTTAGCTCAATCACCAGTGTAGGCTGTAAATCTTAATCCAGTAACGTCCCAACCTTTGGTGGCACCTGTATACAGCCAGGTGATAATATGATGTTTTCCACCCTTACTTCTGATATGAGCCTCATCGACTACCGGACTCAAAAAGACAGCCTTACCCCACGACCCAAGCGTGTACAGGTCGCACGTGCGTGCGACCTATGCCGTACAAACCGCATCAAGTGCGACGAGAATCTGCCGTGCAAACAGTGTCGCCAGCGAGGGGTGACGTGTGTTGATTCGTCAAAGCCGGGTAGCAATTCCTTGCTACCTGCGGCCAACCGGTATGTCCAATGCAATCTCCGTCTGGATCTGGATCCTGGCTGACTCTCTGAGCCAGAAAGAATCAGCGCCTAAAGGAGCGTATCAAACAACTCGAAAGCCAACTTGCACAAAAGCTAGAGCAGGATACAGAAACCGGCAAGTCAAAATCAGAGCCGGCAACTCCGGCCCAGGCTGAGCGAACCCTTGAGAGTCAAGACGTTGGCACGGCATCCCGATATAGTCAGTCACAGTTCTCGGACGAGCCCTCTCAGATATGGGACGGGGCCAAAGAGAGCGACTCGCTGGACCCCACGCATTACGGCCCCACGCACTACAGCCCGTTGCATTACGGCCCGCTCTCACTACCGTATCTGGTAACACGACTTCAACATCATCTGTGCCGAGCCCTTCCCAGATCGACATTGGACTACTCTGTGGCACAGATTGCCGAACCTTCATCCGACACAACTCCCTTTCCACCGTTGGAGGGAGTCCATGATTTATCTCGAACCCAGGAGGAGCTGTTCCTGTATCCGCTGTGGGAGTCCTTCCATCCAATATATCCTATTCTGTCTTACAAGGACTTCCATCTGTACTACGATGGCTTATGGACGGGCGTAGCAGAGGGCCAGCCACGCCAGCCGTCGGCTCTCGTCGACAGCTTGCTAGCTGTCTGCACGCAGTACTGTAGCACATTTATGGAAGACAATGTCGGATGTGTTGATGAATCCGCCAACACCCGCGTCGGCTATCCGTACTACCTTCGTAGCCAAGCGTTGTTGATGGAGGAGCTCGAGTCACCGTCGTTTGCTACCATACAGGCCTTCACTTACTCCATCATCTACCTCTACAACTCTTCGATGCTCACCACCGCCTACGACATGCTCGCTATCGCTATCAGAGTCACCCAGACCCTTCGCCTCGACTTTCGACCCTTGCCAGGCACCCCCCCTGAGGAGCGAGGGCTCTCTGCTCGAATATGGTGGACTTTGTATCAATTAGACCTGGTGATTTCCATGTCCTTGGATCGCCCATTCCTGGTACATCTGGAGGACATGCCTTGCTCTCTGCCAGAGGATACTGACAAGTTTTTGCATTCATGCAGCCACACCATATTACAACCAATCGCACAACCCGACATCAGCTGGATCAGCTTCCATGTTCAATACGTTCGGCTGTCGGCAATATTTCATGGACTTCACATGACCCTGAAAACACAATGTGCTCAAATGATGCAAAGTTCAACCTCGTTTGATATTCACGACGACCCCAATGCTCTCGAGTCTTTGGCGGTATTTCTCGAGAGCGAGTCCAACAGCGTTCAAGACTGGGTACGAGCGGTTCCCAAATCGCTGAAGATTCGACGGAATAGCAACAGCGAACCCATGTCTCCAGGCCGTGCCAGTCTCAGTCTTGACTCTACAAGCCCAATTTGGCTCCAACGGCAGCAACTCATTCTTGAACTGAGCTATCACGAACTTCAGCTCTCCATATACCGGCCTTTTTTGCGCATCACGCTGAAGAGTTCGTCTTGGCAGCCTCGCACTGACCGGATGGGTCTTCATGCGCTGAATCACGCCCTCGCCATCACAGACATCCTCCAGACTCTGTCAAAAACCGAAATCCTACGCGGCTGGCTCCCTCTACTTCGAATCCAGTGGAGCGCTGTCCTCTGCATGGTTACATTTGTCATTGGGAACCCAATATGTCCGTTCACTCCCAACGCGCGCAAAGGTCTATATACGGCCATCCAGACGCTCGAGATCATGGGCAGTCACTACTCGCCTGCCCACAACGCTGCCAGAATTGCACACTATCTCATGTTCTTGGGGGAATCCCTGACAGTCGAGTATCGTCGTGGTGTAGATCCACGCAGCAGCCTTTCAAGATCATTGTCTGTGCATTCTTGGACCCAGGCTCAACAAATCCCAACATCCGCAAGCGATCTCTCGTTATTCGGGCTTCCCATGGATAACATGTCATTCCCCACCACGCCATTTGATATTTCACGGCCTATATCAGCGTCTAGCTTAGACATGAATTTCCCGTTCGCGCCACCTCCCACCATGTCTAGCCAGGCAGCTCAAATATCACAAGAGAACAGCCTAGCCCAACAGTTGCTTACGCCCACAATGTCGATGAATCTGTTTGGGAACGACGGGCATAATTGATACCCTTGATTTACGAAACGACCATGTACAATATACCTATAGACAGTACCCCTAGCATTTGCATTGCCTGTAGAATCCGCTTATTTGTTCAAACGTGCCCAAGCTTCTATAGTTATCCTACCTTGCATGTTCCAGATCTGTCATGTGGCTTAACAGTGACTACTATAGAATCAATTCATCTACTGACATTGATGGCTACATTCCGTGCTGAACGGTATTGCAAAAGGAATTCCTTCTCAAAGGCAGGTACCCCGAGATCCGCCAATTTATGAATTATATTTCGGCTTCTAATTAGCAATTGTTGACGCCCCACAGCACCAATTAACTATGCATGCTGGCCCTCCACTATTCTGTGGGGAAACCTTGGAACGCCCAGCTCACAACACACGCTGCAAAAGCGGCACACATTCATGCCCAGATATCCCAGATACAGGGGACCATAGGACCTTATTTTGATGTAGGTTTACGAGCTAAACACAGGTTGCCAAAGCGGCACACGCTCATGCCCAGATATCCCAATGATAGGGGATAACAAGATCTCATGTTAATGTAAGTTTACAGAGCTAGGTCCATCCCTAGAAACAGGTGTTGCAGCACCTCAAGTCCCCCAGCTTGGCACGTCCGCATGCCCAAGGGGGGGCTCGAACGGGGGTAAAGTCCCCGTCACCGGACGAGAATCCATGCTGCTACCGTTTTGTGGGGTATCATATATTTCTCTTCGCTCTTGACTCGCACATGTATGCTTCGCGGGAATACCTCCGGAACTCTCTTTCTCACGGCCCAATTAAGCTGAAGGTGATGTGTTGCTGTTATTGAACAGGCTACATTACAAGTCGTAATTATCGTGACTGTGAATTTTACTCGTGTATTTACTGCGATTGCAAACGCTTACTTGTATAGGCGGGTAGATGCAATTTTCCTTGAACACGGTGGTATTATGCAGGGATCCCATGCATAATCAGGGTCGAATTCTGTTTGAAGACGCAATAATCGAGTGCCTTTTCCTCCAGCCATCTGCTGTGAAAATTGCTTGCCCACATTATTTTTGGAACTATATAAAGCAGGAATTTAAAAGATTCTAGAATTCGCTCGGTTTAGTTTTGATGGACTATTCGAAAGAACTTGGGACAAGAGATCCAATCTTGTAAAAATATATTTTAGAATGCAATTTGGTATTGAAAGCAATCTCGAAGATCTAGCAAGATTTGACAAAAAAGATGCTTGGAATGCGATTTTGTAGTTGGGAGAAATACATGATGAAGATAATAGCAATCAGACGCCTCTTATATGCGTGACAAAATGAAATCTAACCGTCTATCCGCGTACATTACATTCATACATACATTAGGAAGCAAGACAAAAAGGAAAAATCCTCTGCCAATTTGTCTAATTAGCGAACAAGTTTTTTGTCTTGATCCATCGTTTTTAGCAGCAACTAAGCACTCTCTCCCTTCTTCTCTGTGAACCACTGCACCAAATGGCTCACAGTGGGATGGCTCCAAGTCAATGTCGGTGGCACCTTGATCTTGAGTGCCGATTGCATGTGTCGCCTCAGAGTGACCGTCATGACTGAGTCGACACCCAAGTCAGAAAGTGCTGCTTTGGAATCAACCTCTTCTGTAGGCAAGCCCAGTACCGAGCCAACACATGCGCGGATCTTCTCATCCAGGTAGGCCTTGAGTTCAGGCCCACCTTCAGGCATGCCGCCAGCGCCACCGGAAGCTGCACCATCATCGTTGGACGAGGATGACTTGTCGCTAGCCCGCCTCATTATGATGTCGCCTAGAATGGCAGACGGGAGGGGTTCTCCCTCGTCGATTGCCAAGCTGCGCAGGACTACACCATGGTCAATGTCGTACTTGGCCAAATGCAGCCAGGCAGCAAAAGCCTCGTCGCGTGTGACATCGGTGATACCCTTGCTCTCGAGTTCAGCGTTGATGAAGTCTGTGCTTGCACCCATACCCATGCCACGCCAGCTGGTCCATTGGAAAGCGACGGCGCCCTTGTCGCCCTGTGCTCGACGGTGTGTGGCGAGTGAATCAAGGAATGAGTTGCCAGCGCCGTAAGACGACTGACCAGTGAAACCAACGAGTTGACCACAAGAAGAAAAGAGGACAAAAAAGTCGGTGGACTGGGGTGGGAAGACTTGGTGGAGCACCAGTCCGCCAGTGATTTTGGGTGCCAGAACCTTGTTGAATGCAGCCTGGGTAGTGTCGAGAGCAAGCTCGTTCTCAAGGACACCGGCGGCGTGAACAACACCAAGAACGGGCGGCAGGCCAAGAGCATCAAGGCGCGAACGGAGAGCATCAGCGGCTCCGGGAACAGAAATATCTAGCGGCAAAACGTGGACAGTGGCGCCCTGGGCTTCGAGGGCGCGGATCGTGGTCACAACAGGCGCCAGTGACTCGTCAATGGTGTCCCAAGTGCTTCTTGGAGGCAGAGCACGGCGGGAGTTGAGGACGATCCTACGGGCGCCCTGCTCGACGAGGAACTCGGCTACAGCCAGACCCAACGCCCCCAAGCCACCAGTGATCAAGTAGGTACCGTTGGGCTTGGGAAGCATCTGGGCCTTTTGAGCTGAAGGGAGGAGAGCGTCTCGGGGCAAGCTGCGGAAGAGCGCGGTGCGGGCAATGCCATCACGCACACGGATAATGTCAGCGCCTTTGACATATCGCATCTCTGTCAGGGGGATGGTGGCGACTTCGGTGTCGATGAGACCACCAAACTGTTCAGGGTGCTCGCTGGCAAGCACGCGACACAGTCCAACAAGAGGAGCATGAGCCAGCGCAGCGGGCGTCTCGGCCTCCAGAGTGTCTGTGGTGACGACGAAGAGCTTTGCAGCAAGGCCATTGTTGACAACAAACTTGAGCGCCTCCAGTGTGTTCCAGGTGTAGGTTTGGGATGCAGTCCCGACATCTGAAAGAGACGAGGCACTGCCAGGGAGATACACCAACGCAGTACCCTTGGCGATGGAGCTGACAATCTTGCTCAGATCGCTACCGGCTGGCACTAGGGTCCTCTTTGTCTTGCGCGGGATGGTGCCAGCATATTGGTTGGCCATTGACTGCTCGTCGTAAATGATGACCACATGGTCAAGAGGCATAGGCTCTTCCGCCAGTTTCGCCGGTGGCCATGCGATCCGATGCACGAGGCTCTCCATGCTTCCACTGGCGCCAGGAGTGCCCTCAATCTCAGAGAAGCGCATCGAGGTGAACTTGGCCATAACCTCGCCAGATTGGCTGAGGACGCTGACATGCGAAGCCAGGCCAGTATCAGTGGCCTCCTGAACATACAGCCAGCCAACCTTGGGAGGGTTTTGGGCAGTGAAGATGTCTACACGCTCAATCTGGGCAGGCATACGCAGACGCGGTTCGTTGAAAAAGATGGTCGAGCCAACCGACGTGGCTGCATCTAGCACTGGAGCCCAAGAGGACGGATCCCAAGGCAGTTCGGCATCGTCAGCAACATCTGGGGCGGCATCAACGCGGCAAATCATCTCCTTGAGATTGCCGTAGTGCTGGGTGATTGCCCACGGGAAGCCCATGGCCGAAACGCCAACTTTGTCGAGGTAGTCAATCGAGAAGTTGTCGGCCAGCTGAGTGCCAATACGAGCTTTGGCAGCCTCAATGTCGATTGGCTCTGGGATAGCCTGTGGCTTCGAAGTCCACTGGGCAGTGGTGTGGGTGACCCAAGACGAGCCATCGCTGACTTCAGACCCTTCCTGGATCAGGCGTGATACAATCTTGACCTTGCCTGGCTCAGAGATGACCTCTACGGCCCGAGGAGCGTTGATGGCCACTGGTACACGAAGAACAACATTTGTGAGCGCGGTGGCGCCGGTAGCCTTGACGAATGTGTTCACGAGGCCGGCAGCAGGCACAATTTCCGTGCCGTGCAGTGGATGGCTTCCAGGGAATGGCTTGGTGTTGTTGTCAAGGCGCGTCAAATGCACAACCGTATCGGAGCCAGCAATGTCAAGCCGCTGCCCGAGCAGGGTATGCTTCTCGACATCATGTGTCTGAGAAGCGTTCGCTGGCGGGGTTTCAATCTTGCGCCAGGCTGCGCGATGCTGCCAGGGAGTCTTTGGCACATTGCCAGCCCAGGCACCGGGCATGGCAACCTTCCATGGGACCTCAATTCCCTTGCAGTGGAGCTGGGCGATGGAGCTGAGAATGTTCTTCTCGCTGGGCTTGTTTCGCAGCAGGGTGGGGATCATGGCAAAGTCCTCGACACCTGCATCCATCAACGTCTCACTGATGGAGTGAGACACGAGGGGATGGGAAGATACTTCGAGGAACACGCGGTAGTTGTCCGTTACGGCTGCCTTGACGGCGGATGTAAGATGAACGGGGTTCACCATGTTGTTGACCCAGTAGTCGATGGAGCGTGGGGCTTGACCACGTGGATCTGAAAGAGATGTCGAGTAGAGCTGGACTTTGCGTGCAGGCTGAGGCGAGAGGGCTCCATCGAGAGCCTCCTTGAAGGGGCCGACGAGATCAGTGAGGGTCGGCGAGTGGAAGGCGATATCACTCTTGACAAACATCACCTTGATCGAGCGGCTCTTGAAATCTTCCGCAGCTTGTGCGATGGCATCGACAGAGCCGGCAACAACACAGGACGAAGGAGACGAGTCAATCGCCACAGCAAGGTCGGCACGGCCATTCAGCTCCTGGGAAACCTCGCTGAAAGGCTTGTTGACCAAGATCATAGCGCCTTTGCCAGTGTGGCGACGGTACAGCACGGAGCGACGTGTGACGATGAGGGTGCCTTCTTCAGGGGTCAAAGTCCCTGCCACGACACTGGCGGCAATCTCGCCGACGGAATGTCCAATGATTGCTTTGGGGAATAGGCCGTAGTTGTTGAGCACGGCACTGATGCCAATCTGCATCAGGTAGGTAAGAATCTGGACCTCGTCAGAGGAGCTGAAGCTACCCTCGTGGAGCCATGAGATGGGTGAAGCACCAATTTCTGCGCTGACAATCTCGTCGAGGGGTTGGATGGCTTTGTAGAAGACGGGGTTGTTAAGAAGCTCTTTGCCCATGTCTGGCCATTGCGCTCCGTGGCCCGAGAAGACCCAGACGACATCTTTGTTCACATCGTTGCCAAGAACACGGCTCTGTGTGATTTGGTTACTGTTCGTGCCGGTGCTGAGTGCATCCAAGGTCTTGACGGCATCATCGTGGCTGTCGACAACAAGTGCGGCTCTGAAATCGTGATGGTCGCGGCGTGCGGCCAAGGTATTGGCAATGTGCTGAAGAGGATATTGTCGACCGGCATTGGAATCCATGTATTTCTTCAGCGACAGTGCTTGGGCAGCAACACGCTTCTCTTGCGGGCCAGAAAGCAATAGCAGTGTTGGGGCATTGGACTCGGGTTCGAACAAAGCAGGAAGCGCGACAGGCTCTGTAGCAAACTGTTCGAGCACAGCGTGTGATACTGTACCGCCATAGCCGTAAGAGCATACAGCAGCACGACGCAGTCCGGCCTCCTTGGGCCACGGGGTAGTTTCCTGAACGACCTGGAGGCCCGAATTCTTCCAGTCAACCTTGCTGGTGAGTTTCTGGAGATTGGCTTGAGGGGCCAGCACACCCTTGTTGACAGTCATGACAGCCTTGATGAAGCCCATGGTACCAGCACCGGCCTCCAAATGTCCAATGGTTGGCTTCACACTTCCGATAAAGCAGGGCTCGTTTTGGTCGCGACCTGGGCCGTAAACCGCAGAAAGAGCCCCAACTTCAGTCGGATCACCGAGGGGTGTTGAAGTAGCATGGGCTTCGACATAGCGGACAGTAAGCGGGTCAATGCCAGCAATACTCAATGCTTTTTGGGCTACAGTTGCCTGAGCCTTGCCATTGGGAGCCATGATACCAGCCGTCTTGCCGTCCTGTCCGACTGCAGTTCCCTTGATGATGGCGAGGATGTGGTCACCGTCTCGGACGGCCTGGGAGACATTCTTCAACACAACAGCACCGACACCCTCACCACGGCCGTAGCCATGTGCAGAGTCGTCAAAAGACCTGCAGCGTCCCTCGGGAGAGACAGCACCTGCCTTGTCGAGGACACGCACCATTCCAGGGGCGGACAGGGCCTGCACTCCTCCGACAATTGCAACCGTACTCTCGCCCATGAGGATTGCCTGGACACCGTGGTGGACGGAAACAAGACCCGAAGCACAGGCAGCATCGACCGCCGTGGAAGGGCCGTGGAGGTTCAGGTGATAGGAAATTCGGTTTGGCACGCCGCAGTAAGCCGTCCCGATGCCCATGTTGTGTTCGACATTGGCCAGATCCTCGAGAAGCAGCCTAGAGTAGTCGTCTGAGTTGACGCCCCAGAAAACGGCAGTATCAGATCCAGAAAGGCTTTTCGGTGCGATACCACTGTCTTCGAGAGCTTCGTATGCGACCTCTAGTGACAATCTTTGCTGAGGGTCCATTTGCTCAGCTTCGTTTGGCGAGATGCCAAAGAAGGAACAGTCAAAGTCTTCCAGTCGGTCGAGGTAGTATCCTCGAGTCGTTGCTTGCTTCAAGACCTTTGAGTTGCGGGGGTCGCGACGTTGGTATGGCTCCCATCGCATAGGTGGGATTTCACCTGAGAAGTCCTTCTTCTCAAGAAGGGACTGCCATAGTTCTTCTGGACTGTTGTTCCCGCCTGCTACACGGCAGGCCATGCCGACGACAGCTACATCGCTAATGGATGACTAAAAGTTGTTGTTAGCAGGTTGCTGAGCAGACCATCCACCATGGAAAACCTACAAAGTCGCTGAATTCGGTATTGGGGGTTCCGGGCATTGAGCCTTCGGAGTTTGTAATGCTGTGGGCAGACATGGTGAGAGAGTGTTGATGAATAGGATGTTTGGATGTTGAGAGAATGTCGAGGAAATACAGTCAAGAAATTATTAGTCTCGTCTCGTGATAGTGAAGCAGAGGCAAGTTGTGCGTTGGATGGTGTATTCTGTATCTGGCATCCAAGAGCTTTATAGAAGGTTAACCTTCATCGTGGTCAATGTAGGTGTGTAGGTATTCTGGTACAAAACCAGCCATGGTTGGCCACAGCATGCAGAATTGCCTCTTGCATCAGCCGTGTCTTCGATAACGCTCTGTCAGTCCAGAGTAAAGAGTTGCCTTAGCCAGACGTTTCAGCATAGGACTTCCGACTACCTAATTATTACCCTAGTGTAGCAATTTATTACCCTAGTATAAGCTTATTAGCTAAAGCATATATACTAAAGCTTAGTGCATAAACTATACTATTTTAGTATAGGTATAATAATTACTTAGTTTTATAGTACTATATTAGGATAGCCTTAGTATTAATTATAATACAACATAATACGTATCAGCCTATTAGGCTAAAATATTAGTATTATTATTACTTATGCTAAGTTATAATATAATTAACTTATCCTAGTATTTTATATAAAACATATATATATTACTGGTAAGTAGTATATTATATAGAGATTATATAATTCGAAGTAAATAACTAAGTAATCATTATGCCTATACTAAAATAGTATAGTTTATGCACTAAGCTTTAGTATATATGCTTTAGCTAATAAGCTTATACTAGGGTAATAAATCACTATTACTACTAACTAGGGTGACAATTAGGTAGTCCTGCTTATACTAGGGTGATAAATCCTTATTACTGGGGTGACAATTACTGTTAGTGAGTACCTTTCGGCATGGTTTCGGCCATGCTTCGGTTGCCGATGATGTTGTGTAATGACCGCATGGACGCGTTGTACACATGTAGGTTACAGTAGGTACCAGATAAGCGAAGGCGTTTTCTGGTGATTGAGGATATTGTAAGAGCTGATCGCTAATCAGGTGTTGTCGAGGCTGATGCGACCTGCGTCAGCGCCTAACCTGATACAATCTCCGATACCAAAAAGAGCATTGTAACTATGCCATGGACGAATATGGTAATTCAAGCTTCAAGGAGTGAAGCATTGGCCGTTTTGCTACATTTCAAATCGCTGCGCGGAGTTTTTGGTGCTATCAACCTCCTGTAGATTATGTTATACACAATTGAATTGTAAAGACGTTAAGTACCTAGTGTTCATGTCATCTAGCCATAGAATTGCAACACATTCACAACAAAGTCCTAGACATCCCCTACCATCATTCCAAGGCTCATCCAAGATTTGCCACGATACAATGGCCCCGTTCGTGCCCTACCACTGCTCTGCAGGACAATCCACTATTGTAAAGTACGTCATTTTCAACCAGACCACAGTATCACAGAGTTCGGTCAAAGATCGCTGCTGACACAGACCAGATTTGGTGGATTACTCACAACTGAGTTCCTCGAGCCTCCTCCGGGCCGATGCTTTCTTTTCCGCCAAACTTACCGCCACAACGTTGAAGGTCCGATACCAGAATCTCTGCGTAACATAATCGACGCCCCAAAGAGGCCTAGAGGACCACCGGGTCACTTCCACCAATTTCAAACGGAATATTTCCGAGTGGAATCCGGCATCTTGGGCATCTGCATCAATGGGGAGCACAAGAAGTACACTGCCGAGGACGGAGAGTTTGTGGTGACAGCCGGCACTGTCCATCAATTCTACCTTCATCCTGACTCCCCCGAGCAAATGACGGTATATCTGAGCGCTTCAGACTCGGGCAGGGACCGCGATCTCGATCGTGTGTTCTTCGAAAATTGGTACGGTTACTGGCACGATGCCATGCTGCATGGCAAGGGAATAAATTGGCTTCAAATGCTTGCAGTATGTTTTTGTCTACACTGCTACAAGGAAACATTCCAGCTCACACAACAATTAGATCCATGACGCAGGAGATGTTTACGTGCCAGCTCCAAAATGGGTGCCATTTCGCCGAGAGGTTGGCTATATGGGTTGCGTTTTCCTCGGACGCTGGGTCGGAGGACTACTGGGCTATCAGCCATTCTTCCGCGAATACACGACAGACTGGGATTTTGCAGTAGCTAAGATGGAGGGCTCATTCTTCCAGAGGCGGTTTCTAAAAAAGGCATACAAATCCAAGAAGTCGTGGACACAGCAAGCAGCATTGGAACCGCCCATTAAGCTAGACAACGCCGATTTTGACCCTCTTACTAATGATTTAGACGTCAGGGACATGTCTCTCGGTCCCCCAGCCTATCAGGGAGGGTACTACCAGGGCAAGACTACAGAGAACGGGGTAAAATTGCTCTGAGGCTAAGTGAAGAAGTGTAATTTGTATCATAACTAATCAAGAGCATACATTCTGTAAATATCATAGTTAATCAAGTACGTATATCATGCGGACATCCCTCCTATCAGAGCCCGTTTAGCATAAGTTTCGCCTCCACAATACAGAGTATGTTATCTTGCGCTGTCATTAGCCGAACTCTAATTACCAGAGACCAGAGTTCGCTTCTGAATGCAGCACGTTACTAAGCATTGGAATGGCCATTTGACGCAAGAGTCTCATTCGTCCGACAGAATCCCGAGACTGTAATGCTCATGCAAACGCCTTCGGATTAGCACTAGTTGACCTCTCTCCGGATCCCAAAGCAGGAACGTAACCGAGATTGTTCCGGGCGTTTGATTAGTCACGGTTCATCAATCTCGATGGTGCTTCTGCCCTATTAAAGATGCTTTCGTATCGAAGATTTGCGTTTAGTTGAGGCGGTGTAAATGTTATAATAGCCAGAGATACCTTGGGATATATTTTTTTAAGCTTTGAACGAACAATCATTGACGTTGCACAATATGGGCTTTTTACAAATCGAAATTTTTTCTCTGGCTTTCGAATGCATAGGCGTTGCCATACTTGTGCTGTTTCTGTGGTCTGCCCTTTCTTCTGGCAGGCGGGATCCAAAACTTCCGCCGGGTAAAGTCTCGCGAATCTGTATCGATCTGACATATCAAACTGACTTGCCTTCTAGGCCCACCCACTGTCCCAGTATTCGGCAATGAACTACAAATCCCAAAGGTTGCCGCGCATTTCAAGTACGCCATCACAGCCCGCATCCTCCATTGAATGTTCATACTTACGAGCAACCCAGGTTCCAGCAGTGGGCTAGCGAATATGGCGGCATCTTTTCAATCAAACGGTTCAAAAACACGACAATTGTTATATCTGATCGAAAGCTCATTAAAGACCTTGTCGATAAGAAAAGCAACCTCTATTCACATCGACCACAGTCCCTCGTTTCTCATATGATTACAAATTCCGATCACTTGCTGGTGATGCAATACGGTGACAGATGGCGAAGGCTCCGCAAGATTGTACACCAATTCTTGATGGAAAGCAGATGCGAGAAGGAACATTGGAAGATACAGGAAGCAGAAGCAAATCAGATGATGCACGATTTTCTGATAATGCCCGAAGACCATATGTTGCATCCCAAACGATATGCAAACAGCATCACCAACTCCCTGGTTTTTGGTATTCGATCAAAAACCGTAAATGATGAATACATGGAAAAGCTTTTCCACCTCATGGAGAAATGGAGCCTTATCTTGGAGTTGGGCGCGACCCCACCTGTCGACGACTTTGCGCTATTGCGGATGCTGCCCGAATTCATTACGGGACGCTGGCAAACACCGGCGATTGAAGTCAGAAATCTAATGACCGACCTCTACAAAACTGTGCTTGATAGAGTCCGCGAGCGCCGCCTTGAGGGGATCAATCGCGGTTCTTTCATGGATGGTGTTCTCGATGGGCTAGAAAAGACGCCCATGAGTGAAAATGAGCTTCAATTTCTGGGGGGTGTACTTATGGAAGGAGGCTCAGACACCTCATCGTCTTTGATCCTCACAATAATTCAGGCTTTGACCAAGTACCCCAGAGTCCAAGCAAAGTGAGTAAAGCGGTTATCTCGGGGTGCTTTAACAGTGGGTTTCCTTACTCACAACTCCACCTAGGGCCCATGCAGAAATCGATGCGCACTTCGACTCCGACCGCTCTCCATCTTGGGCGGATTTCGAAAAGTTGCCATATGTCAATTGCATAATCAAGGAAGCGCATCGCTGGCGTCCTGTTAGTCCACTGGGTGTTCCCCATGCCGCAGCTGAAGGTGAGATTTCTTTTTTTTTATCATCAGTACAAGACGGCACTAATTACTCTATGCTTTAGACGACTATGTCAACGGCATGCTCATTCCAAAGGGCTCTACAATAGTTCTGAATATCTGGGGTATGCACCACAATGACGCGCGCTGGAGCAATCCAGAAGACTTTGACCCGGATCGCTTTGTAGAGTACCCAAATCTTGCTCCAGCATATGCAGCTTCCGGTGAATGGGCTAAAAGAGATCACTATGGCTACGGTGCCGGCCGCCGCATCTGCCCTGGCATTCACCTTGGGGAGCGAAACTTGTTTATTGGCGTTGCGAAGCTTTTGTGGGCTTTTGAGTTTACGCAGCCCGCCGGTACCGAGAGTAACATTGATCCCGTATCTGGTGCTAGCCATGGCTTCTTGCATGCGCCAAAGGACTACGGGCTTTCGATTAGTCTTAGGACTGCGGAGAAGGGAAAGACCATCCTCGAGGAGTTTGAGCAGGCAAAGAATGTGTTCCGTAGATTTGATTAGGGAACAGAGTTGAAGTTTTTATAGAAGCTCACCATATGCAATGAAATTGTAGCTATAAAATCTATGTATCATCTTCCATCCATATAATGTGATCGACGTTGACAGCTGTACTCAAGATGTTCTTCTGAATCTTGCTTTTGTCCAACCATTTCATTTCCAGCTAGTTAACTAGTTATTGGCCCGTCTAATAAAAGCATGCAACAACCGAACAATGAATTGAAACCTTTTGTGGAGCATAACCTAGTCGTAGTTGCTATGATTCCAGGGCTTTTTCTCGCATTCCATCGTCTACTCTGCTTTCACAACCATAGCCCTTGGCCATCGGCGGTTACTTTGCCTGCCGAGATCATTCGGCGTCGGCGTTACGGTGTTGCGAAGCTGCCTCGTCGCGAGCATTCAAGAGGCACAGGCAGGCAATTCTCGGATTCAAGAGGCACAGCAGGCTATCCCCGGACTCAATGACGTATTTTCCAACGGATCCCGTGCGATTATTCGTTGATTATGGCCACAGCATTGTCTACAACGTCAGGTTCTCGGAGTGAAAGGCTCCTTGTTCCGCTCGACCAGTTCTAGACTTGAGCAAACAACTCGGAGACTTCTTTCAGAACACGCGCGAGGTCATATAGCCTGCAGAGTGTATTTTGTAATCTGCTTTGGTATCAGGCCAAGCCGGAATCTGTGGCGACATTTATGAAATCATACAGCACAGTAGATTGCGATTCGGCTAACTTGGGGTCCAAAATGGGGGATTTGGGAGACTGTAATCGCCATATCACAGGGATTGACTAGTTGTCAATGCGCGGCTCGCCTTTTTGTTACCAATCATATATATGTGCGTATGTGATGTCATATAGCCCGCACAATCATATATAAGAAGGAAACCAGGTACCAGGAGAAAGCATCCAGAGCACACAAACACCACCACCAGAGCACTACATTAACACCCAAATAAACCCATCTACCCTCAACTTCAACGCAATGAGCAAAATCGATGTCCACCACCATTTCTACCCAAGCGAGATGCGGGAAGGTCAGTCGGCGCTTGACCTGCTAGTTACCACAATGCGAGCGTAAACTAACTTTGGTTGCAGCCCTAGAAGAAGCTGGCGGGGATCCGTCCGGATGGTACATTCCACCTTGGACAGTGGAGCTTGATCAAGCAATCTGCAAGGATATTGGTGTATCCAAAGCCATACTATCAGTGACTGCTCCTGGTCCTGTCATCAAGAAGGACGCCCTGGCTGCCGCAAAACTAGCAAGAGAATGCAATGAAGCTGGGGCCAGGGTCCGCGACGCACATCCTACACAATATGGATTCTTCGCCAGCCTCCCGTCTCTCTTTGACACCGAACTTGCTATAGGAGAGATTCGCTATGCCCTGGACGAGCTCCACGCAGATGGAGTGGTCATCTTCACCCGCTATGGCGAGGGAAACAACTACCTGGGCCACAAGGCATTTGAGCCTGTATGGGCAGAGCTGAGCCGCCGCAAGGCTGTGGTCTTTGTGCACCCCACCCATCCTCAAGATACCAACCTAATCAACAGCCTGCTTCCTCAGCCCATGTTTGACTACCCGCATGAAACGGGCCGCGCGGCCATGGACCTTATCACTAGCGGGCGCCTGCGGCAACACACCGGATGCAAAGTGATTCTCTCGCATGCAGGAGGCACACTCCCGTATCTGATCTATCGTGCAGCGACCATGCTCCCGTGTATGCCAGATGGATCCAAACGCACTCGGCAAGAGCTGTTGGCCGAAGCAAAAGAGTTTTACTTTGACACTGCACTCAGCTCGGGTGGGCCAACCTTTAGAGCCTTGACAGAATTCGCAAAGCCTGGACATGTGCTGTTTGGAAGTGATTTTCCTAATGCGCCCCGAGAAGCGATTCTCAACTTCTCATCGCTCTTTGACGAGCACGAAGTTGATGGCCAAAGTGCAAACAACAGCACTACAACCGCAGCATTGGCACTGTTTTCCCAGAATTAGGGCTGGCGTTCAGCTCTGCACATCTTCTTTTTAGCGGCATTGGGATGAGTTTTTTGAACATGTAATATATTGTAGATGCCTGGTTCACCAGTAGAGTAATGGACTTTGTACAGCGGCATTGGGATGTGGGTTTCGAGCCCGAAATTATAATTCAGGAGTAGACTAATGCAACTTGTGCATTAAACATGACGAAGTACAGACTTTACTCCGCCTCTGTAATTTCTTACTCCTTTCAAGCCTAGCTTACTCTGCATACTGCTCTTAACCCTTTTTGCACTCTAGTCTACACTTGCGTCGTGTTCTTCGTATCGAGTAATATTGCGCTATTATTTTGAGCGGGGTTACTAAAGTAATATTGACAAAGAAGCACTCAAACAGCTCACGAGACGCGAAATATCTTTCGAATGGTAGTAAGAAATGAAATCATGGCCGGGCACAACTTTCCATTTCTCAGAGCGATTCTGCTGGGTTTGCTATTCTGGCCCTGGGTAGGATATACAGTGTGCCGCTATTAGCACCCTTACTACATTAACGTTGCGTAAATGAACTAAATGGGCTAAGCAGTGTGAAAAATTATACATGCTCAAAGTCGGCAATGCTAACATGGTTGTTGCAACTGATCTCCGCCTTGTCAAGGTCATTAATCGCACTCATGTGTCTCTGACGAGCTTATGACTAAAGGCAATCATCTCTTGATGATGCAGTATGGACATACATAGATGGCGGTATTCTTTCAATTGCCGCCATGCCTTAGCTTAGCTTGTCAACATTTACGCCTTTCAATGCCTTCCATACCTTATTCTTTGGATATAACAGCCGATGTATTCATATATTTGTGTTCCTCGAAATTCACTGCTATACGATTCTAGGCCACGCCTTTATTTTCATCAGCTTATATAAATTTATCCATTATGGAAAAGCTCTATATTGAATATTGCAGGCCATTACTTCCAGCACGGTCGAGATATTTGCCCATGATATAGAACTTTGATGTCATCGATGTATACCTAGGGATCCTTGGTAGTTGTTAAATCTTCAGGTAATATAATGAGCTCATCAGACAGGTGGCCTTTGATTTCAAGTGCTCTGGCTCTGGTAAGGCGATGGATGTGTGGTCGAGATTGTCCAGCTGCCTAATAAATTGCCGACTTTTTTCGAGACATTAGATCACGTTTATTGGTCCACCTCCGCAATCCGACCCGATACCCAAGTAGGCAAGTCGAGTTCCCTTGTCTTCTCTCATGGCCTGATTATTTTGTATAAGCGGCACTCATTTCTATTCCAGGGGGACGTGCGCCCTCTAATGAGAGACTTCAACATTCGAGACCACCTGTATATATTGGTCTTGGAGAAAGGAACTAAGAATTCTAGATAAGACATGCACACGCATCATAGAGGACACATAAACTTTGCGAGGGCATTAAACCCTAGGTGGAGTTCTGGAGAAAAGGCTCCAGAAAGTGCTTATCAGCAAAAAGCCACTCGAAAAAATTGATTAGACATGTCACGTTGATGTGGTTTAGGTTCTGACGAGTTAGTACGAAACATCCCAAGTACTTTTAAGAAACCGAACCTGTTAGCCGCAGTATTGCAACCAAATCAAGCCAACAATATGCTACTTACCTTTGTATATCTTGTTTGGATTAGATTTTTCATCTATTGTCTCAACACAATCCCTAATCTAAATAAAACATTCTCGAGCCTAAGAGTATATCAAACCCACCAAGTTAGCCTGATGTGTTCTCTCCTCGATACTGCTTTCAGATCGGTAGGATGCCGGAGTCGTCACAGCGCCGCCTCGCTGTATCTAGTAGAGGTGTAAGTCCAACTTAGCAACGGGGTAAGGCTGAGGCATAGTCAAAAGTTGCTTAACGTTATGTTAGACTACGTAGGAATAATTCATATATTATAGGAGCTTTGCCTAGAAATTGAGAGCAAAGAAAAAGGATCAAGCGGAGGAGGAAGGTTGGGTTTTGAGGTCATGCTAAGGAGAAACTGGGGCGTCAGGTGATAGGAAGAAATATTGGATTCATCGGGAGAATGCGAATACAGCCTTGCATATACAAACCAGTCAGTAAGCGACTTCTTGCAGATCATGCGCGGGTCATTGCAAATGTACCTTGATTGACCTACTACAAATTTTGCCTGGGCTGTTTTAAGGAAATCTTGTTTGTCATCCACGATGCTCCTTCTTGGACCAGCTGACTATTGAAGGGGAGGAAACTGAGAGAAAGGATTGATTCATTCCAAGTGGGAACTCGTACGATACTCAGGGGAAATAAGGTCATGTGATCTTCTGCCTTTCGACACTGCGTCAAGGTACTTCCAATTATCAAACCGAGGAACAATCCTCCCTTGCAGCAATCAGAAAAGAGATCCAGAAAAATCCTGGTTCGCTTCGCCAGAGTATACAGAGTCGTAGTAAACTGTTATTTCTTCGCCTTTTGCAACGTTGCACCATGCAACGACGACTGCGCAACCTTTCTCTGCTTTCAGCTCCGCGTCAGGATTACAGTCGTGGTTCACAAAACGCACAGGCCCAGCAGTTATGTAGCAAGATCCACAAGTCTCATCAATAAGTAGGCTGGCCAATCTTAGCTCAGAGATTTTATATAAACCAAGGATGTTTTGCGATCTCTGCGGCAGGGAGACGACGGCTAGGCTCAAAGACTAGAATACTTTTTAGAAGTTGAAGAAAAGCGGTGTGCTGATCCTGCAAGATATCCGGCAGCTCCTTAAGAATTTAAGAGCCCAACGTACGAGTTCGCTGTATCTGGTCGTCAAACCACCGGTGTCTCTCGCCTAGGTACTCAACTTCTAAGGGATTGTCTCTATCGATAAAGGACTCTTGCGATGCTTCTGGCAGAGATCCAACTGCTTCAATGGCCATTGCTAGTGCTTCCTGGTCAGAACTAAAGATTGTGGGCATGAGCACTTGAAACGTGTGAATTTGAAATACAAGACAACCGAGAGCCCATAGATCTACAGCACACGATGGTTGATATCCAAAAAGCAGAGAAGGAGCAGAGAAGGACGCAGGGGTTCCCAGTCCCTTGGGCACGTTATCTTTAAAGAATGCCTCGCCGAAGTCAGTTATGAGGATATCGCTTGACAAATGTTCCGTATCTAGATAAGAGTAATCAACCGCGTCAACGATATGGGTTGGGGCGAATGCTGGTGCAGGCTTTCCATCAAGGAGCAGTAGTGGGGTCTTAGGTGGTCCCAAGTAGCGATAGATCTCATCTTCCGTCCAGCTCTGGAGACCTGTAATTTCGAAAAGCACATTGGAATCTATGAGGTTTAGATTTGAGTGAGTGGGAGCGACTTGTATAGTAATTCGGGAAAAGGCACTAACCTCCATAGCATACGCTGGCCTCGTGAAGGGCAGCAACTCCTTCTGCTAGTTTCATAGCGGCAGCTTTGAGAAATGGAAGTAGTAGGTATTTGCAGTACAAAGTAACATGCCGGAGGCTTGGCCCACCAAGGTCTAGCACGAAGCACTGATGAGACCCGTTGGGTCCGTGAATCGTAAATGTTTCCTGGAGGTTAGTGATTCGAATATTTCCTGCAGCATTTTTAAGATGCGCCAGGGTTTTGACCCCATTGTCTCGAGCGTCTGATTTTAGAATTTTGAGTGCAACGTATCGATCTTGGTCAAGACCTCGAGCTAGCCAGACAAGAGCGAAGCCTCCGTTTCCGAGTTTGTGTATGATTTTGAACCTGTGTCCAACCACATCGCCCAGGCTAACAGGGTGATGCCCGCCAGGCCCATACATATACTCGTCCTCGACGTTCTGGAAGACCGGCATCTGGAAAACAATCCGTTGTGATGACAGTGGCGGCGGTGGTGGTGGCGGCAGCCCCATTTGCCAGTCTTTAGCGCTTTGAGAAGTCATAGTTGGGCGATCAATATAGAACGACCCAAAATAATGAGAATTCTTCGAGTCCTGGGTGGTTGGTTGGTTGGTTTGTAGGTGCCGAATTCGAGCGATAGAGGCACGGACTTTAGTAGCGCAGGCCGGGGCGCTAGTTAATCAACTACTATGTAATTACTGCGGGTAGTTATAAAACTCTATAGCCACTTAATATAGTTATGTAGACTAGCGGCTATCTTAAACTATTTCTCCCCCAGGCCTCTTCTAAATCCTATACTGATTTATTATCATCTTACTATGTGACATGTCATATTCTCTACCTGCTCTTTAATACAGTAGTACGGTGATTACTATCGCAGTTATCTACAACAAAGAGACCCTAGAGACTCTTAGCCGCCTACCTTAGGCTTACTTAGGCTTGCTCATCATAGGCTCCACCCCACGAACGATATACTAACCTAGGCAAATTGACTTTTTAGATATTATTGCATCTTGCCATGACTCCCGCTGAAGACGATGTAAGCGTACTCTCTCAAAGTGAGTTCCAACTTGCTTAACCTCCATTGCTTTGTCGACCGTGGCCCCGTTGCTCCCACCATTGCCCATTGTCATTAAAAGATAGATGTGTCCATTTGGAAGCCCGGAAAGATTACCATCATTTAATGTTGAGTCAAAGGTTTCTGCTTCAAAATGCAGATACTTGATGTCTTCAACAACGACTGAATCTTCCACTCCTGCTGGTGCAGGGGTTTCGTCAGTAAAAGTTCACAGAACTCGTGTACAGCCGTCAGGTGTTTTAGATCCATGAATTGCCTCAATACGGAACTCATGGCCACTGTGAGAGAAAAGCAGATACGAGATTCTGCACTCCCAGCCAGCCCAAGACCACGTCGGGAACTTCGAATTCCTTTTAGCGGGCTTTTCTTCGTCCGAATAGTCCCAGAGGAGACAGAGGTGATGATGATATAGGTAAGCCTGCCGCATGGTCGCCAATCTCCGGTCTCATGTGTCTGAGGAGACCCTTAAAGGAATTGACGCGGTCCGAAGAGTTTGTCAGATTAAGTCTCATGTGCTCCTCGACGAAGTGCGTATACTGTTCAAGTTGAGGAGCAGCAGACCTGATACCACCGCCCATCAATCTATACATGGCCGTTGATAAACTCTGCCCATGGCCAGGTATGTCCATTAAATTTCCTACACATTTCACTGTAGAGTCCGGTGCCAGTTCGAGACAGCTAACACCGACGCTACCCCGTACATTCTCAAGCACGAAGAGAGCCTCCCGCTCATGAAAAAACAAACATTTCTTAGACAGAACCCTCTCTTGATACGTCCATGCGCGTGTCTCGTAGTGTGATATATTGCTGTAGTCATGCAGGAATTGCAAGTCTTCTGATAGAGTGTTCTCCAGGACGACTCCGTTGAGCTCCCTACGGATAATTTGCGGCTTGAGCTCCAACCCTGAGACACCAGGAAGTTCTGAGTCAGAGCTAATTGCTGTCCATGCTACTAAAGTTACGTATGCTTCTCGATAAATTGCGTCCATATTCGAAATTTGTATAACTTTCTGCGGAGATTCCTCGTCCTGTTCAATACATAGTGCATCTACCTATAGGTAGCGTTGCTTTATCTTTCTTGTGAAGGACATAGCATCGCAAACAATCTTCGGGAGTTTATCTTCGCTTAATGAGTCTTTCTGTAGAGAATTCTTTAGATTTTTTGACGTGGTCTTAAAAACCTTTCTAGCACCCTAGACATAGCTTAAAGCTAGATATTTGGCTGATGTACTTGCCTTGACTAACTTGTTGTCAATAACATCAATCAGAAGAATCTGCAGTTCAGGTCGATCGTCTTCATGCTGAGTGTATTCGAAACTTGCGTCAATTGCGTCAACTGCGGAGTTCACTTTTTGTATCGTCGAGAGTCGTTCTTGCTGCCCTAACTGGTGTAGCTCAGGTCCATCAACGTATTCGAGGATCGAAAGAACGTGCGCGTTACGCTCTTCTGATGTGGGTGCAAAGATGGCCCTCTCTATGGCCTTTTTGGCTCTGCTATTCATATGGTTCCATTCGAGGATGGTATAAAGTAGTTCCGGCTCTAGGAGTCTGGCATGTTTGGTGATACCGCGTCGATCAACGTTGTATTTATTTTGTCTCGCCACATCCAATAAAGAGGGGTAAACATTGATGCAGCCATATGTAAGGACCATACCAGTCTCCATCGTAGTGATGTACAGCTTTGGATCTTTGCAATTGGTCTGGTTTTGAACATGTTTGTTTCTGTCCCGACTGATGATGGCGAAGGATGGTGGTGCTCCTCGGTTCGATTGATGCAACCTGATTTCGGCGCTGGATAGCGTGGTTTTGAACTCTGAAGGTAGGACGTGCATGACGATATCGCAGATCGGGCAGCCATTACGGCTCAGGATACTCGCTGCTGTACCAAGAAAAATCCTGCATTTTGCGTCCCCGCCAATACTCATTGACAAGTCAAGCTCTTGGTTAGATTCTTGATGGATCCCTCCGTCTATAACACCAGTTCCGTTGTCACTCGCATTCCCGTCATGGTTGATAGAGCTCCCTTCTTGTCCAGATAGTTCTGTTCCATCGGATTTGCCGTCGCGAAGCTCATCAAGCAATCGGGGTACGCCACTGTCAATACAGTGTTGGCAAAGAAGTCCAGAGGTTAACTGTTCCACTGTCGCGACTTGCTTAGATTCATCCAGGATAAAAAAGTGGTAGGAAAGATCTATAAAGTTGTAATATTACAGCTTGATCGAAAAGGACTTCAGTATAAGAAAAGTTTTATCCGGCAGGGTTAACTAGCTATATAACTTAAGACAGGGAAACACGGGTAGAGGTAGTATTCCTCCGAGTATCTTACCGGTATAGTGCTACAACATAGTTCAACAATAATAACTAGAGTAAACTTCGCGGACAGCAATTGTTGGAGGCTGCTAATTGGCCTAGTCTGTAGCTAAAGAGGTGGCTAAAATATCGCACCTACAGTGGAGCACGTTTTGTGCATACCGGACCCGGGATCTATGTAGGAGAATTCTAACAATCCTCGTATACTGTAAACCAGCTTTAATGCTT
Source organism: Shiraia bambusicola (assembly GCA_028220655.1). NCBI lineage: Eukaryota > Fungi > Ascomycota > Dothideomycetes > Pleosporales > Shiraiaceae > Shiraia > Shiraia bambusicola. The sequence continues at coordinate 27,719 of SSBG01000051.1, read as the reverse complement.
GCGTTATATCGGATGTTGACCCCAGGGATCCTATGCAAGTCATCCACATGCTTCTGCCGCTATTGTCTCCCCAATAAGAGTTATAGTATGTGGCCCATAAAGACCAATAGTAACCTTTAATTATTATAGAAAACGCAGGCAATATCCATCGACCAAGAGATTGTGCGTCGGCTATACCCACGAATGCCACTTGCAGCATTTAGAGGTGTTCCTCTAATAGTGTGGCTCTTAATCTCGATTGGGAGGAAGTAAGGGATTCGAGCATTGGTCTGTCGACCGATAGGCGATAGTAAAAGGTTGTCTAAGGCACCCCGCCCATCTGCAGGGCTCACGGCCTCCATCATCATAGCTTCATATAAGCCAAGAGCTTTCTAAATCCTATCTTGACCAGGGTTACTATCAGTTGCTTGGCCCGATTTCTGAAGTTGGAGACATAGATTGACCTTTTTTGATGCCAGTTGCGTTGACCGTATTATTGGCAAATATACTGAATTGGATGTACTATTGCAGTTAGCCACTATATGTGTAATACATGCCTCTTGAGGGAATTGCTTTACACTGATTCCACCGCTATATCCTTGTTATCAGTTAGAATAGCGTCAAATATGTTCTCTGTGACTTTGTTGCTGTTGTTGGCGTAACAGATAAGACTTTTCATCTACTAGTATTGGTAATGAAATTTGAACCTTCTTCATTAGATATTCACAAGTTGGAACCAATCCTGTTATATTAGCATTCAAGACTTATAATTACTTATTGACGTTTCGGTGTGTGCTTTGGGATGGAGTTACCCTACTATGGACTGACGAGGCAGTTCCTCTGCGATACTCGTTGCGTTCTTGCCTTGTAGGCTCGTAGCCGTGTAGGGACACTAATGCGAGAGCCACGGCTAGTAGGTATAATCCCCAGACTATTTTATAAAGTAACGAATACACTCTACCTCTCTAGACCAGCCTAAGGTTCCAAATCCTGCCTTTTCAGCCTCAATCTGTTGGCGATAATCGCCCGCACACATCAGGCCAAACACGCACTGCCAGCTATGGAACCGCCTTCTATTACGGAACCTACCTATAGCCAATAACTACTGTCTTATACTTGGACTACTTTGCAGATTCGTATATATTTCCAAGAGTATCGCAAAGGTGTAATAGCCGGCATGCTAGCAGGCCTACAGCAAGAGGTTGCACTCTTTAAGTTTGTCATGTTGGGCGCACATGCATGCCCCAACCTTGAGCGTACAGTGGCGCCGCACAACTACCAGCTGGCGCGACTGCTCACTGCCCCTGGGGTGATGACCTGGAATAAACGGGTTCAAGAGGCGCTCCGCACCACGGACTCAATGCGCAAGTCTTTCTTCTGGGCAGTGGCACTCAATGCGTGCAAGGGCTCGGCTATGATTGAGAGTGTCCTGGAATCAATCTGGATGATTCATAGTGAGCAATCAATTGTTCTGGACCCCAAGGACGACAAACGTATGATTTCCTACCGCAGCGGGTATGTTGTTACGACTGGTCTTAGGGTTGTCCGTTCATCGCTTTTGACGGACGCGCACCCCGGTCTACCGAATCATTTGTTGACCCCTCGTTGGTGGTAGCCAGCTCAGTGGCTTTCCTCTTCCTCTTACCCCCAACTGGAGCCATGACTCCACTTGGGGGATCAACCTCGTCAGGGACTGTAAATGGGTTGTCGCTGCGCAAATCGTTTCTACTGATACTAGACGTTGGCTCCGAGTCAGGTGTAACAAGACGGGATAGTTGTTCATTGTTACTGGATGCATCAGGCTGCAATGCAGACGGTTGGGGATCCTTTGGTCTAAGGTTTTCGTACGCCCAGGTCATTCCGGGTAGCTCACCCCATGTAGGATCCCAGATGCCGTATTCCTTCCAGAAATCCTTGATGTTTTGGTAGGCCATAGCGTTAATGTCAAGATTTTCAGTCTGCCCATAATGCTCGTCTTGTAACCATTCGCGCTCCTTGGATACTTGGAAGTGAAACTGGTGGTAGGGTCGAGATGCTTTAGTATCGCGTACAGATGCAGCTGGTGTCTTAGCCATGTCTAGTCGTGCCGTCGCAGCAGTATTTGGCTCTTCTTGCATCAACCCAGAGAAGATATTTCGAACAAGTCTGGGCTTCGGCTCCGGCTACGGTGCCGGCTGCGATCCTGGAATCTTTAATTCGTACTTGTCATGACCCCAAGTACCCCCAGGGGAGGGTCTTCCTGTATTTGCGGGTGATGCAAGCCAGCAACGGTCGTATG
>SSBG01000051.1:0-15641 GCA_028220655.1 Shiraia bambusicola | reverse complement strand
GAGGGACTAACCCCACTTTACCCCGACAGCTGCCTAAAGGCTCTCTGCGCGCTCTCTATGATCTCCGGGAGCATAGAGAGCAGAGAGAGCAGGTCACGTGATATGCTCTGTAGGATCCCAAGGAGCATGGAGAGAGCACCGCCCTCACGTTATTCTACGAACGAACGCAGTGCGATTGTTTGCTTTCCCATACAAAATTTTAGCGTAAGCACGGACATTTGAGTGTGGTTATTGACTTCTTTTGAGTGTAATCGTTTGCCCTTCCTGAGCTCTAAACACGATGCAACTTGGACACAAGCTGCTGCAGGTATTTTTCAAATGGAATCCGAAGAGAGTAGATGAATTGGAGATGGTGGCGTGGAGATATTTGATGCCAAAGTTAACGTGTTGAGAACAGTTTTTGCAGTAGGAACACTAAAACCAAAGAACGCAGACACCAAGCAACACCAAAATCCAACAGCAAACTTTTCTACATAAACATAACCTGGGCAAAGGAAGAGATAAAATGATTCTGAGGCCAGCGTTAGAGAGCTAGCGTTGCGTAGTATTTAGTAAAAACTAAAATTAAAATTTCTATCGACAGTAACATAGTTTATTTGATGTTATAAAAGTGTAATAAACATTTATAACTTCTTATAGTTGTCTAATCCATAAACTTACAAAGGTAGAGTTAGATATATAAATACTAACTACGCATGGTAAACTATACTATAATATAGGGGTGCACGTGGAGGTGAATATATAGCTAGAGTTAAAAGCATCTAATATCTCACGTTTGTTACGATCCAACTTACATGACGACCTGGAAGGCGCTTGACCTGACAATGACGGAAGAGGAACCACTCAGGAAGTCAGCACGAAGAAGTATACAAGGTCACGAGACAGCTCGTGCGGGGATGCACGAGGAAGTACTTGGCAATAGAAAGCTCGCGACCTAAGGCACGAGGAGACTCTTGGGTACCTATAGTTATCTCGACAACATATGCACGAGGGGCACAGATAGCTCGTGCAGGTAAGTGCGAGGACACAGGAGGACTTATGTATATAACAGACAGGATCCAACGTTGTTAGAACGTTGTGATCAACCTAACTTAAGGACTTGAGTAATCAGATCTACTGATTAATCTATTGTTGATATACTTCCTTCACCTCATCTTCCTTTGAATAAACCCAAGACGACTCACTAGTAACACCAGTTGCTTTATATCGTAACCACTTACTAGCCGCCTTAACATGCACCTAGTTACTTCTAATTGGTCTATTCGCCTCTAGCGCGCATGGGGCTATACGCCCTTACAGAATATGAGAACAATTAATCACTTCTATCTGATCTTGACCCTGATCATTCCAGATATTATTGTGACCATCGTGTATTTGACACGTTATCGCTACCCGATCTTATCAGGTCGGGTCGGAACAACGTTCCCCCGGCGCTACTTATTAGCGCCCCAGAACAACACAGAACAACAACAATCAATTAATTAATTCATGCCATCTTTAACCTGATTATTCCAGTTATCGTGACATACCCGATATCTGATAAGATTCCTTTAAAAATGCCATCAGAACTTGAGACACTACGAAAACAGCTTCAGGAAGCAGAACGACGTGAACAAGAAGCAGAACGACGTGAACAAGAAGCACAACGCCTCCGCGAAGAAGACCGACATCGATACGAACAAGAAGCAGAACGACGTGAAGAAGCAGAACGTCTCCGCGAAGAAGAAGCAGAACGACGTGAAGAAGCAGAACGTCTCCGCGAAGAAGATCGACATCGATACGAACGGAGAACTGGAAAGTTAACACTACCAGAGTTTCTTGACGCTTGCCATACCTGCCTCTATTCAGGTCTGACCGTTCAACCAGACAGGACACAAGCCACGCAAGGCAGTGCCGCAAATGCGGAGAATAAGCCCCGCCCTGATCGAATCTTGCCATGGGCAGGATTTGACACCGAGCAGGCACACATATGGGAAGTGTTGATGGAGTCGAATTTTGTGCTCGAACGACATTTCTCCTCTCTGCATTTTTTGGAAGAGATGGGAGAGACTGTGCGCCGGCGCCAGATGGGTTCTGAGCTGGACCTCAACAATTTCGCTCGACTTACAGTGGAGGATCCGGTCTCCGAAGTCATCAAGCGGCTTTCTGAGGACAAAATCTTACGTAACTCGTTTAGACTCAGAGGTTCAGTCAGGTTCGAAAATCACAGCAACACCCTCAGTCCGGATCGAGCAGCAGAGGGGATACAATCTCTAAGCATCTCTGAGAACCCGCGACGCTCAGCACGCCTTCGAGCAAATGCAAACAACCCTGGCCGAGGGACTTCTGAGGCTGAACAATCCTCTGCCACAACGAGATCTTCCCGTCCGCACGCAGACCAGTTCTGCGTTTATAACATCTGTGGTACCGATGGGGAGACGGAATATCGGGTGGCAGCGTTGACTATAGAATACAAAGCTCCTCATAAGCTGACCTTGGGGCATATTTACGAAGGCCTTGGCGAGATGGAGCTGGACGAAGTTGTAGAGGTAGGTAAGGACGAAAGCGTGGCGATCCGCTGTCGTCGTTTGGTGGCTGCCGTTATCACGCAAGGCTTCTCGTATATGGTAAGGGCCGGGCTAGAATACGGGGAGATTTATACCGGCGAAGCAACGATCTTCTTGCGCATTCCCGACGACCCCTCGACTGTATATTATTCTCTATCGGTTCCTAAAGGAGACGTTGGCCCCTTGACCGACTGGAGTGAGCACGTTAACCAGCCTAATCGCTTGCACTTGACAGCCGTTGGTCAGGCATTGGCTTTCACCCTCCGTGCGCTTCGAACACCTCCACGCGATGCGAATTGGCGAGCGAAAGCAGAACGTCAGTTGAAGACCTGGAATGTCGTGGTAAAGGATACTGAGGAGGCTATTGCGGACAATGAAGTGCCATCTTCCGAATATCGCCCTCCACCTGGAGCGGATTCGCAGATTGTACGGTCCCCAATCCAACTTCGTCCGCGGAAGAAGAAAACAGACGTTGCGACTTGTGCGTCAGCACCGTCGTCTTTTAGCAGTGACGATGACGGCCCTCCTGATACACCGAGTCGTCCCCCACAGCCATCCAACAGCAGCGGAAGCCGTACATCCGCGAAGCCAACTGCGCAAAGTAGCAAAAATAATGGACGGAAAGCGGCTCACCCCAGTGCTTATCGTCAGAGAAGTCTGGGTCGGTTTTGCACGCCGGAATGCCTGATGGGTGTTATCCAAGGAGGGGCACTGGACCAGAAGTGCCCGAACGTCAGGGAACATGGAAAAGACTATCATCATCTTAACCGAGAAGGTTTTATGCAAAGGACTCGCCAACTCTTCCGCAATCAACTTGACTACTGTGAGGAAATGAACATCCATGGAGCCAGAGGGGGTATATTCAAAGTCAAGTTACCTATATTTGGTTATACTGTTGTTGCAAAGGCCACAGGGGTCGAGTGTGTTAGAGATCTGATGCATGAGTCGGCCATATACCGCCGCCTTCTCCCTATTCAAGGGAAGTATGTACCTGTTCACCTCGGGGATATTAAAATAGACAACCTGTTGTACTATGCTGGAGCTGTTCGCATCGTCCATATGATGCTCTTGGGCTTTGGTGGGTTTCCGATACGATCACCGATCCCAGCGGCACTTACCGACGAGGCCATCCGTGGCATACTGGCCATCCATGAGCTGGGGGTATTGCAGAAGGACCCCGCAGCCCGAAACATTCTCGTTCACCCAGATCGACCTGGGATAACCTGGATTGACTTCGAACGCGCTGCACTCCTCTCACGGCGAGTGGCCCTCGGAGGCATCTCTGCAAATGGCAAAAGGAAGCTTGAGTTTCACGATGGGGTAAAGTTTCTTAAGAAGAGTAGCAAGGCATCTGCAGAGGAGATAGTTAGAGCTAGGGCAGAGCTGACTAGATTGGTCGGCACATTCAAGAAGTAATACGGGCAGCCCCCGTCGACAAGTCGCAGCTGTAAATAGTTCTTGTTCAATGAACGGTTTTGAGTTGACAATGAACAGAAATATACCCTGAATTTCATAATGAACTTTTTACTCTTCCGCACAACTGAGTGAACAATGATATCTCGCTCCTTATGTCACCGTCCTTAATCTTATCCGCCTCGGTCTTGCTAACAATGGAACAAAGGCTTAATGAAACCAAATTACGTCTTGCCCTAGTCTTTGATCCCGTTGATGGACAAAGAAAAGAGGTTTGATGAAAGCATGTCGCAATATAAGGAAGTCAGCAAAAGGAACTGGTTCAACGCGCTATACGACAAAAACTACGCCAATGTGGACTACAATATTCTAAACCCAGTCATCAACACCCCACATCTGAATACGTACGTCCTCGACTGGATCACTACAATTAAAGAGAGCGGACAATATGATCTCTTCCTGCTCCAAGAGTTCAGACACGAATATGCCGACTGGTCAGTCGAGCTCTTCAACGCCATTGACCCAAGAATCCGAAAGACAATGAAGGAGCTGTTCCGCACCAGAGGGATATTCATGAAACTGTACGCTCGGGAAAGCATTACTGAACAGTTCGCCTCAATACTCAACACAACAACCACGCCAATATGGCCTGAGGACGACCTTGTGACCGCGATGCTTGAGCCCACCTTCAGATGCCGCCAAGCAGCTGAAAAGCTCGCGCGAAAGCGTCAAAACGTTGCGCCAACGCCAACACCATATACCCCGGCGTTGTATACACCATGGCAATTGCAACCACCAATAGTGCCCGCGAGCGTTGCAACAACAGCTCCACCATCGCGAGCACCCATTGCGTCAACAATCCCTGTGCCAGTGGCCCCCGCGAGAACAACACCACCTTCGCGAGCACCTATTGCGCAAACAACAGCAGCCACTGCGGTCATTGTTGATCAAACAACACCTCCACCTTTACCTGCAACTTCACCGCTACCTGGGATAGATCAATCCAAAACAGCGGCATGTGAACCTGTTAAACTCAACAACGCCGCTACAACCTATACTCTTACTAGGATAGTAGCGGAGACCCAACGTGTCCCAATCAATGAGCCCACTGCCGAGGGATGTCGCCACATCAATTTTGGAAAGGATCCAGAGGTTATAACAATTAGTGACGCTCACGGCGATAACCATGGAAACGTTGATCACATCAATTTTGGAAAGAATCCAGAGGTTATAACAATTGGTGACGCTCACGGCGACAACCATGGAAACGTTGATCACGCTGCGATCAAACATGAGAGCGTCGATAGCGAGGAGCCTGGTGATCGCGATAGGCATGTTCAGAAGCCTGTTGATCGCGACAAGGGCAACGAGCCCATGCCAACAGCTCTTCATGGGGACGTTAACAATCGCGAAGTTAACGATCGCAACAAGCTCACGATCGCGCCCACCAATAAGCCCAACAACGAGCCCACGCCAACAGTTCTTCATGGGAACGTTAACAATCGCGAAGTTGACAATCGCAACAAGCTCACGATCGCGCCCACTAAAACAATCAATCATTAACTCAATCTATCTATCTATATCGTTATAACGATTAGTAGTACTTAAGTGATCACCCCTTTGTCGTATTAATAATGCCTGGAGGTCGACTAAGGAAATACGCAAGTAAAGATGCGTATAATGATGCTCAAGCAGCGCGCATGCGCATATGGCGTCTTCAAAAACAACAAAGGCATGTGGGACCAACAGAGTTTATTCCTTACGAGCCTCCTATTCCACATGCACAGATTGTAGAGATAAGATCTGAGCTGAACCTACGCGTATTACCTGAGATTGGTGTACTCTTAGATCCTAGGACGCGTTAAGAGCCCAGCTATAAAGACGTAGTAGAGGCTATTATCTACCCTACAGACAGTCTGAACCTCGGAGACGACGATGCTATATTTGAAGCAGAGATACAGGCTGCAGCGGTGAATGCGCAGGTTAATGCACAGGATGATTAAGATAAACAAGAGGCCTACGAAGCTGCTATCTAGAACAGGATGTCAGAAATTTAACCTAAAGTGCTCATCGAAGCAGACCCTACAGCTGCTACAGCACCGGAGAGGACGAACGCAGATAGGTTAGGCAGGCCAAGCGGCAACGTCCGGATATCTTCTGACACGGAAGTGAGGAGCGTGCGGACCGCAGCATCTACCTTAATCACGCTAAGGTTGCGAGAGTAGCAAGCGTAAGCTCACAGTCCAGCACTTAGAGCAAGCAACAACATAAATCGTTCCCACTACAGACAAACACGCTGCTATCGTGGGTGCAGACAACGCCTCGATAAGCCTCTGTTGCGAGCAACAACAGTCTAGTAGCAACAGCACAGTCACCTTTATCGCCTGTGTGTCTAACTAGCGCTAAAGGTCACACCTCCAACGAATCTATTATTAATTATAATAAGCAGTATAAATAAGATAGCCTAAGCACAGATAGACAGGAGGCGCTAACTCCTCTACAAGCAGCTGCAGCGTCTCTAGCGCTGTTAGCGCAGCAGGTCCGCGCAGAGAGCGTTGCTCCTAAGAATACTCAACAGAGAACAGCATACAAGTTAGCAAGGCAGTTGCGTTACTTTTAAGGATGTATAAGCAACATGCAGAGGCAAACAGGTCGCATAAGGCGCACCACTAGGAAGAAGATGTGAATTCTACCTGTTTATCTCTACAGCAGATCACACGGCTAATCCAAGGGGAGGGCGAAGGAAAGACACCGCTGCCTGATGCACTAGGGGATCCTAAGATAATAAAGCTGACTAACCTGCTAGCCAATGTAGACCTTTGCGGCGCTTTTAAAGGTGTTATACAGGGTGCGGAGAGCGAGTTGCCTGCCAGCCTCTATCTCTCTTAACACTACAGCACTAGCCCTAAGGGTCGAGCTGCGGGAAGCACGTTTAACATTAACAGTCTTTGCTGCTTCCCTAGCAGCCTAGGTATCGCCCGCAAAGGAATTAACTAGTTTCTACGATTGCACTCGTTCCTAAACTTCGCAGCAGACGTGCATTTTAGTCTGACTGTGCAGGCATATAGCGCTCGCGATGAGCTGATAACATAACACGTGCCGCTGCATATAGTACCTCACTACTGCTTCGGGACTCAGAGATAGAGTCTGTGTTTATCTATGTTTTCTTCCCTAGTCTTTAGCTTAAGAGCTAATACAAGGAATCAACCTTTCTCAGCACGCAAGACTAGGAGCTTTAGTGCGACGCAGTCCTTATACCTAGCTTAACAGAGGTAGTAGCCTCATCTAATGTACTGCAGCACCTCCTAGTCTTAGCGCACGTAGTGAAGCTGGACGCAACAGCGCTAGCTACAGAAAGCTTTGCGAAAAAGGAGTTATTAAGAGAGCAGCTGTTAAAGTACGCGCTCTAGCCGCAGCACCTTATATAACCCGATATGGACGCGCATCTAAGAGAAGATTGCAGAAAATCCTAGCTTTGCAAGATTCAGCGATGTGACCCTATTTATGCATGCGAAGAATACTAAGCTAGAGCACATGGATAGTAATCTATCTTCTGCCTATACTCAGTAGCAGCAGTGCTAGGACCAAGCAGTTAACGCGCAATTCTATAGCAAGGACCATACCTTTGTAGATGTAGGCAAGCAGGTTACATCAGAGGACAGCGCGCTTCCGTACGATGCTATCCTAAGTAATTACAAGGCAGAAGTGTACCTGTGGCGGCAATGCTATCTAAAGGCGTATGCGGACCGGCGGGTGCAGCTCCTAGCAGACAGCAAGCGCGCAAGAGGCAGCCCTAGGGTAACGACGTACCTATAGGCGACTATGCGAGATATGGTAGGTTAGACACTATTTGCTATGCCGCATAGACAGGAGAGTATAGATGGCCTAGTGTACTCGCAGTTCTATAGGCTAATTAAGACACTGTTCAACACGTCCAAGACGCACGTATTCTACCACAACGCTCTAGAGAACCTCACGTTAGATCCTAGGTACATCCGCTCGCTCTGCTAGCAGGGTAGGGGTGCTGCCTTCTCTCCTAAAGTATGTGAGGCTGCCTACCTGCACAGCAAGAAGCGCGCACATGCCAACTTAGTAGACAACTAATAGAAGTCGTACGGCATCCGGGAAGAGCACCGGATATCGTTAACTATAATAGATAAGATTAATAAGCTGAATGGGATCTGTATGATAACACTGTCGATAATACCACTAGACCGCTGCCCTACTTTGTTGTGCCGACTAAGGACCTGCTTTGCTTTTTGTCTGCGCAGATTAACAAGTACTGTTTCCTCTTCGAACATACACTCGCGCACGCAGCAAGGACGTATTCGTTACTAGAGACAATAATAATGTTGGTGGCGCTGCGGGCGCTGCGTTTCAGCTACGGTAGCAACCTGTTAGGCGACTCGCCGGCTCGCACCTCCACACAGCGACAACATGCTTATTAGCACGTTCTCTATGCACGCTGAATACAAGCGTTGCTGGCGGGCTGTTAAGGACCTAGCTTAAAGGGCGTCCTAAAAGAGTTCCCCGTGTAACCCATAGGAAACATGCACTCCCTTCAGATTCTATCTTTAACTGCTAGCATCATTTGCTGTGTCTTATCTTTCTCCCACTCTTTAGTCCTATTATTACTATTACAACCGTCTAGAAGATCCTAATGCTTAGACGCACTCCTCGGCTTACTTTCTTTAGCATGCGTTATCTATATGTGCCCTATCTCTACCCTTCTAGATTCCAAATACGTCGCACCTCCTTTTCTTCTCCGTATAAGTTAGATGGTCATTGTTGATTTGGTAAGGAAAACCTAAAGTATATTATTAGATTAATTTGTTTACGAAATAAAGCATATTAACAGAGAATAGGCCTCCTTTAGGGATATACCTCTAGTTTTAACATGCCTTGTTGTCGGCGGTGTATTATTTGGCTTTTCCTGGTAAATCCATCTACGTAGTAAATTTAGGTTATTTGCTGACTAAAGTAGGGGGCTCCCTAAGCACTACTCCCAGTACCTCTAAATAGCAGTAATATCTCTATGCTTTCTTGCATACTTATACATTGTATATCTTCAAGAGAAGTGGCCTAGACGTTGGCCATTACTCGTTTATATAGCAACTCTTATGGTAACTAGGCTTTTCTATTACTATCTTAAGCTTGTTGCGTTCCTTCGATTTATCTCTCTACGTTCTTCCTATAAGTTAACATTTTTAATGTACCATCGAAGACTGGCTGATAATAGAAAGTGCCTCGCAATTGTACACCTGGTCGTGCCGACCTATTCCATTTTCAAGCAGTGGAACTCACCCGATCCTAACTCAGACTCTATCACGTCCTTGGGGCCTCTTAAGGATAGATCACAAGACGCGTCGCCTGTGACTCTAGAAGCTCTTCGTGAGTTTTACTATTGCTCTGGTTTCGTAGATGAGGGTGAGCAAGCTGATGCGATACGTGGCGCACTGCGCGGATGCATCACGACGGATTTAAAAGTGCTTAAAATTGTTAGCCAATGTACTCAGCGGCGGACTCGAGAATTTTATCAATTTGTAACAGATCCCACATTAAGAGATGGGATTATAGAAGAGAAGCTTAAACAGAATGGGCTTGCTTGGACGACTGATATAGAAGAGATGCTTGTATGGGGATCGTACCGCGAGTCAAGATGGCGTTATTTTGAGTCGCGGTGCGTTTAATAAGACTTGCTCCTATTGCCTAAGTCTGGTTTTCGTTAACTGTTTTTGGTTGCGACAGATTCCCGTTTACGGTGCGAAGGTGTATTATATTAGCTCAAGCGCTTACTAACTGCGCTACATTGCCACTTATAATAAATTATACAACGACTGAAAGCAGGGCATAATCTTAATCAGTGATACACTATGAATACATTCAAATTTGATACATTTAAAACTAAAAACCTGTATGACTTTGAGCCTATTTGGCCTTAATTTCACGAAACAGATTTGCATCATTTATTGCTCTATATCTGGGCTCGCGATCTACACAATTACGACCACCCACGGTACCGACTTTAGGTGGCGTTTGCTATCCTTCTATACTACTCGCTAGGCTTACATCCTCGTGTGGCCTTCAGCCGTAGGTTTTACTACGATGATGCAAATCTTGTCTTCACTCGCTATAACGAAGAAATCCGCATCCTACTGCTGATCTCGTTTGAAGGGCAGAATGGAGCTCAAGGTCGAACTATGGTACTTGCGGATAATCCCAAACACCGGCATATTTGCGCTGTCACCCTCTTTCTAAGTCTTGCAATGTCTGATAAAGCTTTCATTTGGCTGCAACGTCCTAAAGATCTTAATGCATTACCTATTGCGGCATGGCCACAATGGACATCATTCTCATATCAAGAGAATATTAGCAAGCTGCCAGTATTGAGACGGGTTGGTCGTAAATCTAGGATCTTGTCTTCAAGCGGTATAACTTCTTTCACTTTATACCAGATAATGCGAGCGCAGATAGAACGAAGCGGATATAAGAATGTTTTAAATCGCATAACCGAAGATGTTGAGAGCGCATGTTTAATAGAAAACAAGAGGAAGTCCTTTATAGATATCACATGATAATTCATTAATACTGTCCAGGAATATGCATGATAGAGAACCTACTCTTAATTAGTCGAGACCAAAGTACAGTTATTATAGATCTTCTTCCGTCTTCCTATTTTAACGCTGCTGGGATTTTATCTCTAACAAAGTCCCTAGATACGACTGGTCTGATGTCCCCTCATCCCCTTCCTCCAATACTTAATATCCAGCTTAATTATGATACTACCTAACTTACAATCATCTTGTATTTGTACGGCACATATTATCGCATTCCTAATATCTTGTCACCTTTACTAGAGGCAGCGACTGTAGTTCCCTTTGAACCTTATTTTCTAGACGCGGATCCTCACGTTATTCTACGAACGAACGCAGTACAAAGGGGATAAATGCCATAACTCCTTATACTTGTTGATTGCTAGTTAGAGTTTATAGATCCTTTTATGTTAAGTCTACAAGCTAGATAGGCTTCTTACGCAAAAACCTATACGTACCCGTTTTTGAAACAGAGCACTTAAAATTTTGTAGAGGACTGACTAGGTGTCAAATAGGATAAGATATCACAAATTTATAGATAAGCTTAATGGGGTTGATCCTTGATTGTTGTGTCTATGTTGTTGTTCTCTCCAGTCGGTGCTATCTTATCCGAGTTTAGGTAGGTGGCCCCTGCGCCCTTCTTAGCAGGTCGATTGCCTATCCTACTTGCTCATTTAGCGCTATTTAATACTACCGTGGATCTACGGTAGTTCTACACTGGATCCCTTATAGGGCTATAGATCTACTTAGGGATCCCTTATTGCCCTCCATTTAACACACCCCCTTAGCTTGGAAGCCCTTTTGCAAGCTGGGCAGTATGGTTGATTAACTCTACATAACGAGGTCCTCCAACTGCTGCTGCAACTCCTTAAGCCTACCTTCTTTTAAGGGGAGTGTTTTACGCTCGACTAGTCCTATATAATCAAGGAAGCCCGACTACTTGTTGATCGGTAATGCTTTAGTAAGTCCATCTGCGATTATGTTGTCGGATGGTGTATACTCTACCTTGATCCTCTTTTAGTTGACTTCTTGTCGTAGCTAGTAATTGTGAATATCAACGTGCTGAAGTTTTGTCTGAAGCTTGGCTACGTCCTTATTAACTAGTCTAATAGTCTACATGTTGTCGCACTTAATGGTTATGATGTGGTTACTGAGATTCACCTCAAGCGCCTTTAGTAACCGTGCGGTGAATATTGCCTCTTTAGCTACTTGCGATAGGGCAAGTAATTCGGCTTCTGTTATTAAAGTGGTGACTATATTTTGCTTGCTAGCTCGCCAGGCAATAAGGCTACCGAATAGCTTAATAGCATATCCTTATGAGCTCTTCCTGTCTAGTGTATTATCGGCGAACAATGCGTCACTTACCACTTCCAGGACTTCTCCTTTACCTAATTCGAGTGCAAGGTTTGCTGTACTGTGTAGGTATAGTAGGGTGCGATCCGCTGCTTCTTAATATTTGTTACTTAGATTTATTAGGAAACGAGCCAGTCTTAACGTAGCAAAGGCGACGTCTAGCCTCGTTGTGACTGCTGCAAATAGTAGTAATCTAATCTTTCGTTAGTATTTATTAACTTTAGCTAGAGTCGCTAGGTCCTCCCTTAGCAGGAGCTTAATGCTTAACATTAGCGTATTATGCCTTACATCGTGTTTCGTAACAAGTTAACTAATCTTGTCTATGTATGCTGCTTAGGACAGCTGGATTGTGTTCTGCTAGCAGCCGCGTATGATTTCTACACTGAGGAACCATTAAAGGTTATCTCCTCCAGTGCATAGATATTTGTCTTAAATTAGTTTTCTGGCCTTTTGAGCCTCGGCTTAACGGGTTAAGTGGTACGCGATGATAATGTCGTCTATATAAAAGAAGATAATAACTCCGTTCTTAATCATGCAGCACGGCTCTTGAGGCACTTGCTAGAAGCCGATATTTGTGAGGGTTGTTGTAAATTCCTTTTGCTAGAGCAGTGGCGAGATTCTAAGACCGTATAATGCCTTCTGTACTCTAAGGAGGGTGCTAGGCTTTTAATATCCTTAAGGCATCTTCATATAGATTTCTCGGTTAATTATTGCATATACGAAGGCGTTTAACACGTCGTACTACTTAAGCTTAAGGTTAAATTTAGCGGCAATAGCTATTAACATCCGAAAGGATTGTCCGGCTAGTGTTGCTGCGTATATATCTTAGGAGGTGATATTTCTCTGCTAATCTCCCCTTACTACTAATCTTGCCTTGCACTTTATCAGGCGGTGGTGTTTATCCAGCTTATAGGTATATACCTACATACAGTCTAGGATCTGCTGTCCTGCTTATCTGACTAGTAATACTAGAGTCTTAATCCACGACCTTATTTGTTGGTGACTCTTAAGATATTCTTACTTTACTTCTCTAAACATTTCGTGTAGCGGGTGCTCCTCTAACTTTAAGAATAATGTTAGGAGTTCTAGGAGCTAATTTCGGTGAGGCTTAATTCCTTTTATAAGTAGCCGCTTAAGCTTTGCCTTATCAAAAGGCTTTCCTTTATGTTGCCCGATAGGGGCCGCTTTAGTTCCTGCCATAAAGGCTGCCGCCTACGGGACTGTCTTTAATATTCCCGTATTAGGTTAGTTATTTAACTCTATTTAGTTATTTAGTCGTTGGACTAGGAGTGTTACCAGAGGTAGTATTAGTGGTGGCGTTGGATACGACTCCACAACTTTTCTTCCTCACTAATATCTTATCCGTTGTCCTCAAGACGTCTCTTCTGTTACTTCGTCTTCGTAGAAGGTATCCGTTTTAGGTTGTTAGCTCTAAGTCTATAGGAAGTTTAACAGTTTTCACCCATGTTGCGATTTCTTCGAGGGTATTATGCATAAGGTTGTCCATTAGATCCTTAGTTTTGCCATTAAATACCGTGTCCTTATTAAATACCACATCGCGGGTGCTTATAACTTTTGCTAGCAATAGGATCCAGACGCGGTAGATATTTATTGACTGATAGCCCACGAGGTATCCTATCCAAGCCTTCGGGTCAAGCCTCTGTAGGCGGGACTTTCCTCTGTAAGTATCGTCTGTCATTGCAAATGCTTTACATCCGTATGCTCTTAAGTAAGCTTAATTTAGTCTTCGCGGTCCTGTCACGATACCATTCATAGCTGCTGCGCGTGTAAAGAATACTTTATATAGTGACTTCTAATTGTTAGGTTAATTTGGCGTTCAATTATAAAGGTATACTGCCGCTCTGGTAACTTCTAGTTAAAGTTCCTATAGAAGGTTTGCATCTAGTCTTATTACGCGTACCTTTTCTTTTATTACACCCCCTAAGCGTTTAGCTCCTCTATTTTAGGCTTAAGTGTCAGGTGCTGAAGGCTCAATTCTGATTGACAGGGACGTGCACCATCTTTTAACTTCTTGTTTGACGGTAACGATTTTATTGTCCGCTTCGATGACCTTAACTGTGATATTGAACTGTTTCTTCATAAATTGAATGAATAGGCCTAGCAGCCTAATGATTGATCGTGCTAGTCTATTGTCCTTAAAGTAGAAGTCCTACATATATCGTGATTGTCTGCAGGTGAGAAGTAGTTGGCTCTTTTCTTTTATAAAGCTGCCCTCCTTATATTCATGGAAGTCTATTGCTATGCGTTTACCAGGCCCTTCGTCGTTTATTCTTAGAGTCCTGCGTATTTGACGTTTTGATTTAGCTTTGCCGCAGGCGTCGCATTCTACCGTAGTAATGCCTTTAATCCGCACCCCCTTACATTGCTGTACGAGGTGTTCGATTGCAGATGGCCTAGGGTGTCCTAGTCGTTTATACTAGAGCATTGCTGTTCCCTTCTAAGGTGATCGTTTATACCTGTTTATGCGCACATAAAAGGCTAAAGTAGAGTTAATATTTTCGTCAATAATCTATTGTCCATGTTGTTCTATGAGAACTGCGATTGTTAATCCGTCTCTCAGACGTAGGCTTATTAGGTCTTCTCAGTTGTCCTACTATATTCCTTGTCTTTGGAGTAGTCTGAAGGATATAAGGTTGCAAAGGAAGTCTAGGCACTACGCAATATTGTCTAAGCGTAGCATATAATCGCCTTTAGGTCCTTTAACTGTCATTTAAACAGCTCTATATCCTTGTATCTAGACTTTTAAGTTCCCTGCCTAGATGTAGTCCCTAGATTCGGGTAGACGTACATCCTTAATTCGGGTCAGGTTGTTGCATATATGCGTTGTTAAGCTAGAGTCTAGGATAAACGCATCCTTTAATAGATATCCTTGTTAGCTTACGCGAAACGCTGCATGTATTGTACTGTCGTTAACCTTCGTAATCTCTCGTCTATCTAGTTAATCCGTAATTGCATCTAGAGTTTGCGATGTCTTAATGTATAGAGTAGCTAATTGTAAGGATAAAGTAAGTTAAGGACGCTTTTCTTAGTTTAATTCTTGCACTATCTTTTGTAAGTTTAAGTTATTTTCAAGTTTATACTGTACCAGCTTTGCCACGCCTCTATTAGGTCTAAAATATTCTAGTGCCCTAGCAGGATTCACGTAATAGCAGTTATAAATTCTATAACGCTGTTCACAAGCAGGATATATGTCGCCAGCTATCGCCGCGTTCCTCTCCGGGAACTGCTTAGTTCTGGCACTTTAGCCATCCATCTTCTGTTTGTTTTGTTGCCTGGGATTTCCCCGGCTGTAAGGCCTAGTGTTAGAGTTAGATAGCGCTCTTAGTTCGACACGAGAGGCGTCCCTCTGTGTGTTTAGGTTAGATTCACCGCCTGCTGTGTTAGAAGACTCTCCAACCGCAAAGGCGCTCTTTCGGCTACCTCTTATTGCATGATAGGGAGACATGTAATCACGGAAGAGTTTCATCATCCTTTTCCTATTTATAGCTTTCTTGTCGTATCCTGGCCCTTGGAACGTTGCCGTCTAGGTTAATGCCACTTTAGATACGGAGCCTAGGAAGTCCTCTATTATAGCCTGTGTTTGCGTAACCTCAGCCACCTTAAGGGTCTCTGCTCAAGTCGCTGCCTGATCGTATTCACTCAGCCATGTCTCCCAATTTGTAGGGTTTCTTATTGGCTTAAGTGCGGCGTGGTATCTTTCTCGTACTCGCGCCCG
>SSBG01000050.1:132752-166568 GCA_028220655.1 Shiraia bambusicola | reverse complement strand
CGGGGGGGGGGGGGGGGGGGGGGGGGGGGGAGATTTCATTTACAAGGCGTCAGAGCAGCCAAAGTACTGCTCAACACCGAGCTCACCGGGGTGCTTCCAGGTGTCGTCCTGGTAGGAGAAGACGCAGGCCTGGTCGCCGACCTTCTCGAGAATCTTCTTCATGGCGATCTTCTGGTTCTCAGGGTTGGCAACAGCATTGCCATTGGGTCGACCGCCCTTGGGCCAGCCGATTTCAGTGATGTAATGGCCCTTTGCAGCGGCACCGGGGCAGACCTTGGCGGCCTGTGCGAACTGCTGAGCAGCAAAGTCACCAGCCTGGTCGGCAGAGACAGAGGAGGTGAAGTAAGGGTGGACCTGGACGGCGAAAACATCAATGTGGTCGCAAAGAGCAGCACCCTGCTGCTCCCAAGTGCCTACGGGCTCAGTGGTGGTGACGGCAATGTCAGAGGGGAAACCGCTGCTGCGGAGCTCCTTGCGGACATAGTCAATGTAAGAGGCGAGCTGGGTAGCCTCGCAGTGGCCGTTGAACATGCACTCGTTTCCAACAATGACCATGGCCACACTGTCCTTGGGGGCCTTGCTAGCAATTTCCTTGAGCTGGGCATTGGCATAATCGGAGAAAGGTCCCTTTCCAGCACCCTCGAGGAAGATACCGTAGATGACCTTGAGACCATGCTCCTGGCATGCAGGCACGACGTAATCGAAGACGCCGCAGTCGGTGCTGTAGGAACGGATGGTGGTGAAGCCCATTTCGGAGATCCTCTTGATGTCAGTCTTGATCTCATCGCCGGTCTTGCACATGCCGTTCTGGGCATAAGGAGTGTAGGTCATGGCCCACTTGTTACCATTGGTGACGATGCGGCCACCAGAGTTGTAGCTACCACTTGGCTTGGGCTGCTCGGCAGCATGGGAGCTGCTGGGAGCTGGCCCGGGGGAGTAAACCGGGGGAGCCATGGAGTAGACGGGCGGAGCCGGCTTTGGGGACTCGGGCTTTGGAGTTTCAGGCTTGGGTGGTACGGGAGGGTAGACCTCAGCGGGCTTGCTTGGTGTCGCTTGGACGACAACCGAAGTCACCGGGGCCGGGACGGGGACCTCTGGAACTGGGGTGGACAGGTTCACGGGAGTCTTGTGCTTCTGCTCTTCCTCGGAGCAAGGAGTCGAAGGGCCTGGGGAGGGCTGGACGTGGAGAGTCGAGTTGGCGACCATGGAAGGAACTACAACTTGTCAGTCGTCTCCAATTACACATACGCTTTCCCCATTATTGGAGGAATTGTTGGTTCGGGCCAATTCACGTACGGGCAGAGACGTAGACGGTGGTGTAAACCGTGCAAATCTCATCCTTTGCATATTCGCGGCGCATGTGGAATCCAGCATGAGCCTTGTGCTCGTACGCGGCAGCAGCTCCAGCGAGCGCCACTGACGCAGCAACGATGGAGGCCTTCATTTTAGTTGGTTGTTTACTAGCAATAAAGTGGCTTTGGACAGAAGGGAGATTCCGCTGAACGAGTGAAGCGGGTTTATTAAGTATATGTAAAGAGCGTAAGGGCACGAGGGCCAAAGACTGAACTTGTCAACGAGGCGGTTGGATGCGTAACGGAAGCCTTGGGTAAGAGGAGAAGAAGAATAACCAGCATCGGCGCCGGGGGAGCCATTGGTTTTAACTTTTGATGTATGGGCCATGCCCAGGTGGCTCAAGGCCTGCAGACATTGGCAAGGGGACCTCGGGACCATGGAATTAGCATGGCCAATATGGCACAGCAACAGATTGGCGCAGATGGTCTGTCCGGGTAGAAATCATAGGATCACCGTATGCCCAAAGCGGTCTTGCTGTGGAAATGAGACTCTGGGGAAAGCCATGCTGGGTGTTCACTGTTTTGGCTTGATCGGGTGTGGCGTGCCCAACTCGATCTAGTGTTGCACTTGGTCAGGGGGTATTAATGTCTGCACAACAACACCTACGGAATACTAGTTAATCAACGCCTCAGCTTACAAGACCTGCCAAATCCACTTGTTCCAGTCCTGTGCTGTTAAGCTTCAACTACCTACGGAGTATTTGTGCAGTCATTTGCGCTAGGTAACTGGCAATGTCGACTGCCGCCCCTGGTTGCTCCCATCAGCTAATAGCACTTCTCGTCGCACGTCCAGCCCTGATACGGTATACCTACCTACCTAGGAGACTGTGACTTAATTTACCGTCACTTGCCCATCAAATGGAAATGCTACTCGGATGTTTGCAAGGCGGAACCATGATCTGCGCGCGGGCTTACTATGTATGCAGGTACTAGTAACTTACATACAAAATGGCCCTGCACATCGCTTCCTGGTCGAGCATCGCCATTATTGGCCAAGGGTCCTAGTCGAGTCTATTTCCGGGGGAGTTTGAGTTGGCGGGTTACTGACTCACTGAACGGAGTACTATGTATGTAACCTCTTTCTCATGCACGATCCAAGAATCAAACTCAAGAGCCTCTCTCCTTTGCCGTCTCATAACTATCGGCATCATCTGGCAATTGGGAATCCCACATGCAGCGCCCCTCAACACCATCACTCTTGTATTCGAGCCACGAGGATATTACCATGTACGACGAAAACGTCGGTACTACTGCAGCTCTTTCTCGCGAGCGGGTGGCTAGGTACTTTGTGACCAGGACAGGCGGCTATTACCCTGACTTGGGAGAGCCCCCTTCTGCAATTTCACGCTGCCAAGGTCAACAAGCCGCTCCGACTAAGACCAGGAGCCGATATTACCGCCGCAAGGCGGTAAAAAAAGTCACAAACACACGGCAATCCCATTGTGAAGGGGTTTTCTTGGTAGGCTGTGCAATAACCATTGCCCAATGGCTGTTTCGCTTTAGACTACACCTGTAATGTGTGTGGAAGGCCTGGAAATTCACCACAACCAATGGACTGGCCTTGTATGAAGCCACACTCTTACACTTCTCCATCACAAGACCAACGTTCAGTCTCCACTTTTCTACAGCGCTCATATGCCAACGATACTCAGGCCCGACGGCTACTCTGTAGAGTTTCTGCGAAACTGCTCGTGTGAAGAAGCATGGGCCTATCAGCCCAATAATAATAACAACCAGGATTCAGCCCATCGCAACTTCATAGCTATTGTAACTCTAAATACTCGTATACTTTGATACGGTAAATGTTATAGAAGTAGTAAGCGCATCGTAAAGGGTATCATGGTCTATTTGTAGCTCTTCTAGCCTGATATCAAGGCTATTGTCGTCGCTATTATTATCGCAATCTGAATTGGGTTATCTAAGTGAATGTTCTTAACACCTTAGCGTGTAACGAGTTTGCAGCTCAGCCACCTCTTTTTTTTTTAAAAAAAAAAGGTCTGTACTTGGTTATTACTTTTTAACTATTACTTAAACAATTCATGCGTCTTGGATATAACATTGTTACGTGTTATAGTGGAGTTTGTTAGAAGTTGGAAGATTGATCATAGGACTGATAGGCCCGAGGCCCCGAGTAATAATCTTCTTCTCCGAGATTTCCGACCCAGAATTATTAGTAATTAATGATTGACTACAACGCGTTACAGCATGCACATCTCTGATGATAACGCCACATTTTGAGAATTCAAATCATATCAAAACAAAACCCATTCTATTCCAAGGAAAGAAGAAGGAAAAAAAAACTACAATCGCTCTCTAATCTATCCAGCCTTATCCTCCACCTCCAAGCAATACCATGATAATCCTCACATACCTACCCTTACCCCCCTCCTTCACTGATAATGCTCCTTCATTCTATCCGCAATCTTCCTGCTCCCTTCTTTACTAAAGTGACTTTTCTTCCCCTCCGCCGTCTTCACCGCATTCTTCTTCGCCCGGACAAACATCTCCTCCTCATACGCCCTAATCCCCTCATCCAACCCCTTCTCCCCCCTCTGCACCGCAACAATCTCCCTACCCAACACCAACGAATCCGTCATCCCCACATTGACACCCACGCCCGCAAACGGCGTCATAACATGCGCCGCATCCCCCACCAATGTCACGCCCTCGCGATGCTGCCACGTGAAATCCACCGGCAATTCGTACAGCGGCCGCGGCGTAATCGCATCCTTGCACGAGAGCACAGTGCGCTTCAAATCCGCGCCTATATGCGCAAAGTACCTTGATACAAACTCCTCGTGCGCAGTCGCAGGCTGCGTCCAGTCTATGCCACATGTGGTCAGGAAGTCCTGGTGCGGAGCTTGCAGTGCTGCGTAGGTGCGTAGACTGCCGTCGCCCTGGCGCTGGGCCATGACGGCGCGGCCCTCTGCGAAACTGAACATGGAGCCGGCACCAATGTACGAGAGGAGCCAGGGGTCTGAGTGTATGCCTTTGGACCAGAGTTCGACCATGGAGATGCCGGAGTAGTGGGGTTTGGTGTCGCTGAGGATGGTGCGGACTTTGGACCAGGCGCCGTCACCGCCGACGACGAGGGTGAAGTTTGTTTCTTGCGAGCCGTCGGTGAATTCTAGGGTGTAGGTTGCTGAGTCTGTAGGGGAGGGAGTCAATTTGGATAGTTTCTTGCCAAAGGAAATGTTTTGTTTGTTGAGGTTGTCAAAGAGGATTTGCATTAATTGTTGACGGTCGATTTCTGGACGGCCTGAGAATTTGTCTTCGTTGGGCGTCTTTTTTTCAATGAGGTTCTCGTCCCATAGGACTTCGCCGTCGATGTTGACGATTTTGAGGCAGTCGCTTTCGGGGCGTGCATTCTTCACAAAAGCATCCCATAATCCTGCTTCTTTGAGGGCGAGTTGGCCGGTGCCTGGGTGCAGATCGAGACTACCGCCTGAGGTCCGGAACGATGTTGATGCTTCGAACACTGTGAATGGGATGTCGTTGTTTTGAAGAATGTTGGCGAGAGTTAAGGAGACGGGACCTCCCCCGATGATTGCGATCTTGAGTTGTGACATTGTGGAATCTGGTGATGAATAGGAGATGATGTATCTTTCAAACAAGAAGTAACAACTCAAACCATAGAAAACGTTCGATGCTACAAAGTATTTCCCACAAGCCAGACGCTCTACTATATATACACATTAGCAAACTTCCTCCTCCCCCATACCTTTCACTTCGGTAGCGATACTCACCTGTTCGGACCCTATCATGACCTTCGGGCCCGAAGGCGTGAGCGCCACCGACCCCGAGGCCCCCCGATCAGGCGCATACTAACCGTCATCACGCCTCTGACCACAGAGCCAATCTACTGCACTTTAATCACAAACTTATGCAGCACCAAATGTAAATCGTCTGTTGTAGTGTCGATTGTAGGAAAGTTAAAGAAGCGGACCCTTCCTTGAGAGCGAGGTACCACATGTGACTTGCTTACTTAGCACTAGGTAGGTAGGTAGGTAGTCACCAACAAAAGCTCACATAAAAAGTCGTAAAACAATAAAAAGTACTTAATATTATACTATTTAGTATATGTCTAGTCCAACTTTCAAATACCTCCTAAGTGACCCGTGTTTTGAAAAAAACTAAACTAAACCCTTAGTTACACAATACACGAAAGCCAGAATTTGCGCTGTACTTCCAAGGTTCGTATAACCACGTAGAAGCAAAAGCCAATGCCATGGTTCTGTTCGTACATACAAGGTAAAAACGCCCGGTATCCAGGAAAAAAAAAAGAGTCAACCCAACCTGACAAGCCCTCCCTGGAAATGCGCGCTGAAAATGCCTAAAAGTGTATTCAAAAGACACCAACTTCCACGTCATGGCTCACATAAAGCTCATCTTGACCTCCGTCTCCTTTCCAAAATCATCATCGAATTCATCTGCCCACGCATTATGTAATGCATCGGTCGTTGTGCCGTTTGCCAACGGCATCGTCTTCGCAGTTAAAAGCGGTGGCCTCTCAGGGATTGGCGCATCGTTCCAGCCCACATTTGAAGACTGCCAAGGTGATGCCGTTCTTTCTGGAAGTGGAGATTTCGATGGCTTTGGAGAGTCGTGAAATGAAGTATCAAACGTCATTTCCATCTGTCCATCACCAAGATCGTCGAACTCATCATACTCCTCGAAACTCTTCTTCTGGCCGTTGGTAGTAGCCAAGTTCTGGGAACTATTAGTCTTGTAATCCTTGGCTCCTGCGTCTAGGCTATCATTGTAGCTCTTCGTCTCTCTAAGGCTTTCGTACGGTCGAGCTGGATCTGCAGCGGGTAGCTCAATCTTCATCGGCGGCAGCGTGCTCTTAATTTCCTTGATCTCAAAATCCTCTTCTGGAGCATCATAGGGCTTGTTCTCTGCTGCTAATGCTGCAACTTCCTTCCTTATAGCATCGATATCGAACATGACTGGATTTTCTGCAATCTTTGCTGGATCGCCTTCTGGATTAATCGCAACGGGTTTCTGACTCTGTTCATCATATACTTCCCAGCTTTTCTTGTCTGCCTTCTTGCGCTTCCACCAGCTTATCTTGCTGCCTCTCTTCTCCTTTTCTGCTGCCTTCTTCTCCAACTCCTTTCGTGCTTCTTCAATCTCGTTGATGAGCTCGCGTTGCCGCTGTTCATGGTTCTCTGGATCAGGATCTTCGATTTCAGTAAACTCGTCCGATTCTACCTCCCAGCCAACTTCGCGGAGAAGCCTTGGCATAGCAGCTCGGTAGGCCATGTGGCCAGGCACAAGCTCAGTCACGTTTATGTTCTCGATAGTGGGGACTTGGACGGGTGCAAGGCCAGCGACGCGCATGACGCCACCAGATGTTGCTCGGAAGAGATAGCCTGAACTTTGATGAGTAGCTGTTCAGGTTCTGTAGAATGGAAAAAAAATGCTTACCAAGAATCCAGTCGTTAGTTGCATAGCCGTTGACGAGTCTACCAGGCACGACCGATCGAGCTCTAGTGTACTCGTCATTCTTCGCAACGACTGGAGTGCCAAACATATAGGCGTTTTGAACTAAGCCTACTGCATTGCGAGTGGCAAGCTCCTTCAAGCATGAGAAAATAACTCTTGCACCCAGAGAAAAGCCGACAAGTGTAACGGGTCTTGTACCTAGATTTCGGTCCATGAGCGAGTCGGCGAGAATAAGGCCTGCCATATCGGCACGAGCTTGGGACACAACCCATGGGTTATCGATTAGATATGAAAGCTTTGTCAATGCCAACGGCAGTGTCATGGCTGCCATCAGTGCAGTCAAGATAGTGCTGCCGAGCACTTGTTGGAGGCCTTGGGTAAGAGCCTGAACTGGTTTAGTACTCGCCTCGTCTATGTAGCTGCTCTAGCTTACTTCAGTAGCAAGGATATTGATGGTGTCACCCATACTCCTAAGCATCTCCGGCTCCCAAAGAACGGAGTAAATATCGCCCATGATAGGATCGACCGTACTATACGGCAATCGGACGTCATCGACCTTACCATTCATCCATCCTGCAAGGGTGATGATGAGGTTGGTTCTCTTGTTGTTGTGAAGAGGTCGATATTCAAAGGTCTTGACGTTGCCTGTTCGCCTGTTTGCAGCCCGCACACCGACAGTACTGCCCGTAACAACACCTGTTGTCGTGATGACAGCAGCGCCACCAGCACCCGCAAGGAAAGAGCCTGTTCCTGCTACACCAATTGTCGTGAAGCCAGCAGCAAGCCCGGCACCAATGACCGGTGCCAGTAAACCTGCGGAAAGGCCAATGACCAGTCCTCCACCTACTGTGGCGAGGCCCATGAATGCTAAACGCTTGTTGCGGGCACGTTTTGCTCTAGCCTTCATGTGATCTTCCTCATTCCAATTCTCCTTGTCGGCTTGTTCTTGCATTTCCAGTGCATCTGTGACTCGTTTCTCGAAACGACAGATCTCCAACCAGTCTACGCTGAGATACTTTCCAACTTGTTCAAACAATTCTCTTGATCGCGCATCGTACACTCCATCGGAGATGAGAACCAAAAAAAGATCGCACATGACGGTCCAGCGTAAATCGATATCTAAATTCTTGCTCTCGGGCAATTCAGACGGTGATTTGACTTCTGGATACTCGAAACCCTCTTCATGGTCTTCTTCATACGGTGGTGGGGGCGACGATATGGAATCTCTCAGGCTTAGTCTGGATGAAGATTTTGATTTGTCGTCAAATTTCCCATCATGGCTATCTGGTCGCGGGGAAGAGACAGATGGCCGCCCAGAGTCTGGATTCGTCGGTGAAGACACTTCCTCTGCAGCTGGATTTCTAACCCGAGCATTTTTCATGAGCGCAGGCGTGAGATCAGCTGGGACGACACCATGCTCTGATAATTGCTCAATCATGACCTGCTCTGACTGAGTGATATCCATATGTCCATACAGTCTGAGCATCATCAATTGCGACCACATCTTTGTGGTTTCTTGTTGCATGTCCAGCGCTTTTCTGGTGTTTTTGTTTCTGTTCAGTTTGAGGAATCTCTTTTCCATTTCGACTGTGGCTAATCGCACCAAGCCAACATATGCCACACGTTGCCCTTCGGTGAGCAAGTTCTTTGTGGCCTGCATTTGCGAGAGTGGATCTCGCGCCACCTCGTCTTCTTCGTGCAGCCCGTTGTTTTGCTCTTTGAACAGATAAGCTGTGTTGTCATCCAAACTTGTGACAGAGTCAGCATCATCATCCATAATAACCCGGGTATAACCTTTGGCAGCACCACCAAGATTGGCATAGCCCGACAGATCTTCAAGCTCTTCAACATTCTCCTTGGCAATGAGTTTGTCATCGTCATCATACATATCAAAGCGGGCATAGGCAGGCATAGTCTGCCATTCGCCCACGTCAACGGCCTTGTCCTTTTCCTTACGGGGCTGCAGAGCGTGTTGATGCGAGTATTCTGATATAGAGGCTACGCTTTGTTGGTGGCGGTGCACTGTCGCTGTGGCTGAAGGCGGTCCCATGCTATTGCGGTTATCCTCCTTTTCTGGTTGCTTGTTTTCTGTTTCTGAAGGAGCTCGATTTGTGTCGTCGATGGGGTCGAGAGTTCTGGTGGGGGGATCTGTGACGTCGTTTGAGACTTGTTCAGGTTCAGTCTTCTCCTGGGTCTGTTCAGGTTCACCCTTGTTTTGATCTTGCACATTTTCCTCCTCTGAATTTCCCTCATCGACTGCATCTTTCTTCGTAGCCACCGGCCTCTCCACTTCAACCTTTTGCTCCACAACCTGGTGCTCAATAGTCCCAACAACTTGCTTGACTCGCCCATTGAGCTGTGGCAGCGCATAGCCTTCCTTGGTCGTAGGCCCCGGCTTGTCTAGCCTCTTCTTGGGAGTCTCATTTTCCACTACGTTCTCGGGTAGCGCCAAATTCTCTGTACTCGAAGTCTTTGAAGCTACAGCATCTTCAAACTGCTCTTCTTCAGAATCCGAACTCTCCACCACGGGAGTTCTTACTCGTGGCTTCCTTATCGGTAGGCCAAAATCATCGTACTCGACGTCTGCCTTGCTGTTGCTCAGCGGTTCTGCGCTTGCGGTATTACTGTTCGACTCGGTCTTAGGGGGATCAGCGGGGGTCTCGCTCGACATGATGTGCCTACCGCCGACGCATTGAGCAAGCGTGGGCGATTTGGAAAGAAAAGCAGAGTCTTGGGGGTGATTAAGGGCGACTAGCCGGGGAGTATAACAAGAAATTATGTACAGTCGATACTCCCTTGGCGCCCTCCAACTTGATAAACTCCAATGCGGAGGTTTCGGGGAAGCTAACTAGTTGGTTATTAAGACGTCTGCGGCGATGACGACGCACGAGCCACCTTTAACTTTGACATAATTCCAGTGACTTTTTGGCTGGCTTCATTGAAACAAAGCTTTCTTTCCTTCTTTCTTTCGTCCACACCCTCTCCAGGCACACAAAGCATCGAAATGAAGCTCAAGCGTGCAAAGGTATGGTGGCTGCAACTTGCATACATCTCATAACTATCCAGGTTAACAATTTTGTCCATTTGCAGGCGTACAAAAAACTCCTCCACCAATACGAGCTCAACTTTGGCTTCCGTGAACCATACCAAGTTCTCCTCGACTCTCAAATCCTCGAAGATGCATACAAATTCAAGATTGACCTCGTGTCGCGACTCTCAAAGGTCCTTGGGGGCCAAGTAAAACCCATGATAACGACATGCGACATGCGCCATCTCTACAACGCAAAGCCCAAGAACGAGACTCTCATATTACAGGCCAAAGAGTACGAGCGTCGGCGATGTAATCACCAGGACCTCGACGAGCCGCTGTCTACGCTGGAGTGTTTGGGTCAAGTGGTCGACCCGAAAGATAACCATACCAACAAGTTTCGGTATATCGTCGCATCCAACGATCCTACTGTGCGCGCCAAGATGCGAGGCATTGCTGGCGTGCCGCTGATATACATTTCGAAATCAGTGGTCCTGATGGAGCCCATGGCGAATGCGACGGAAGAAGTGCGCGACAGAGAAGAAAAGTCCAAGTTCAAGCAAGGACTCAAAGGGCAGCGCAAACCAGAGCCAGCGCCAAAGAGGAAACGCAGTAAAGAAGACTACGAGGCTGAAGATGGCTCTGTTGATGGTGATGCTATAGACAAAGTGCGACCTGCTAAGAAAAAGCGACAAAAGGGCCCTAAGCAGCCAAATCCACTGAGCATGAAAAAGGCAAAAAAGGCCGAGCCTACAACAAACACACCAAGCAAATCAAAGTCTACCGAAGCGAGTGATACACATCCTACCACCGCAGGTAATGCTACAGGCCCTGCAGAAGGGGAGGCTTCAAGTGGCCGCAAGAGGAAGCGAAAGCCCAAGACCAAGATTGATAGCAGTGCCGCACCCATCGAGCAAGATGGCGCCTCTCCATAAGCGCACATTTATGCCACAATCACTTTTCCCAGTGCCATATTCATAAAAAACCAATACCCAAGCTACAAATCTCGTTAGCATCACGACTGAAAGACTCGGAAGGAGATAAAAGTACCTCGCAAGCAGTCAAAGCATGCATAGCTCAGTCTTGCGAATGAATGGACAAGGCATGAACATCAAGTCAAACATCTCAGACCTTCCTGCCCTGCGCAAGTAGATCTGACACTTTAGGGGGGAGCACAAGCGTACTTCGATCATTGCGCTTGACAAATTCAACAATGACCTCGGCTGTCTTGTCCGGTTGGTCTTCGTGCAGGAAGTGTCCTGAAGCAGGGAAAACCTGGAGTTGGAATTTACCTGCACCATGTAAATATCTGTGTGGGAGAAGAGAAAAAAAAAGAAACTCCCCCACATACCTTGCATTTGCCCAATCATCATCTCCTTGTCTAAACGATCGGTTCCAGCGAGGATGAGTAGCTTTGCCCCCTTGCCGTGTAAAAACTTTGCGCTCATGCCAGTGAACCAGTTTTTCCAGTATGCCTCGGTGCTGCTCAGATCAGTGCGCCATTTCCACTTGCCGTCAGAGGCTTGCAGGAGGAGACTTGGAACACTGGCTCGAGCAGACTGTGGGTTTCGCAGGGTACGAGAGCGAATGTGCCACTCGACTGCAGCAGGTAAGGATGGAAAGGCTCTTGGTCTACTCGCAAGGTAAGTCTGCATGTGTGTCAGGGTCTCCATTGCTGAGCCCTCTACCACGTCTAGCACGGCGTAGCCTAGAAGCTTTTTGTCTAGCAAGCCACTGTTTGCCGTGTGGGTGACTACTGCGCCGCCCAAACTGTGGCCTATGAGGAGTATGGTAGGCAGATCTGTCCAGCCAAGCTTGGACTGCGTGAGAAGCAGCATGTCGACTAGATCTTGGCTGAGAAACTCGACGCTGAAATTTTCATCAACATTGCCGGCAGCGTCCCAGACTACGCTTCCGTGATCTCGTGCTTCCACTGCGAGGATGCCTAGTTCAGGCATGGCTTTCTTGACTTCTTTGGCAAAAAGGGCGAAGCTCATGGCTGAGCTGCCTGCCCCATGGTGGAGGACGAGCAATGGTGCCTTTGGTGCTGCAGGCGGTATGACATAGACATGAAATTTAGCACGGGAGCCATTCTGCCTGACGTGCTCCAGATAGAACTCCTGGGCGAAGTAGTCGGACCAATGTATTGCCACAGCTGGTCGCTGTGTGTTTGTGGGGATAACAGTACCAGTACTCGACATGGATGAAGCTGACGATGAGTCGTCCTCATATTCGGGCGGCTCCTCAGGCACAGGGTCCGGCGGTGGCATAGAGGATAGCTTCGCCTTGGCGAATTGCTTTGCAAGATCTGACATGATGGCAGGTTGGAGTGCACTAGGTAAGCCCTGGCGTTGCTGCGGTGCCAGTACAGTGCCGGACCTAATACAGGCGTATTGTGAGGCTGAAACCTAGGCAGGTAGTGAGTTGAACAGAAAAGCACGTGCGAGGAAAATGCTGGCAGCAGTTGCAATACCTAGTTATCTGACAGATTAACTAGTTAAGAGTCGATAGTTAAGTAACTTGCTGCTTGCCAAATAACTAGGCCTCGAGGCTAGTTATGCCCCCAGTTCCAGACGGCCAAGACCTCACCTGCGAATATTCAATAGACTCCAAAGATACAAAAAGCATGTAATGACTACTAATCACACTTGAGACGGACGGAGACTGCCGTCGTGGGCTGAGTTGCGATGAAAGTGGAAGTGGGTAGTTAAAGCACAAGGCGGTTCGAACTCCGCAGAAACCATGACGTCGATCGCAGCATTAGCGCGTGAAGCTCGATACAGGCCTTACAAGAGACCCGGCGCCCATCGTCACTATTTCCCTTTGACACTGGGCTTTTGGAATTCTTCAAATACTTTCCAAAGCTCCCTAAGTTCCATTGACCTATATTAGTTCTGATTCAGCTGTCTCCTGGCCTACTGTCGCTCCACGCACACATACTTTGACAGCTCGTGAAGAGCGTCAATGGCAAGTATGTGGAAAGGCGGCCAGAACGATGAGAGCAATGGAGACCAGCTCCACAATGAACCACCACACTCAATCCCCCAGGGCGACGGAGCCTCAAGAAGCTCAAGACGTAGCTATGTTCCTCGAGAAGAACCCACGGAGCGAACAGGATTACTCGCTCCCAGACCGCCAAATTCAGACGGGTATCTTGACCCTGACGACCCAGCTGTACGACCTCACTGCTCTAATGAATGAATGAAAAGAATCCGCCTGATACTGATGATGCTAGGTATCGCCCTACAACCTGTGGACTGTCCGCGCAATGCGCTACCTGACCATCCTGTTCCTCATCGTAACCTTTCTCTGGTGGGTGCTATTATTAGTATCCATATTTGTATCTCCTCCAGGCATGCACAGTCGTGGCTCAGGCTTCTTCGACTTTGCCTACACCTGTCTCACGCTCGGAAATCTGCTTGTTGCGACCATCTTTTTTGTCACCCCAGCCCAGGGTCTACGCATCACCACTGCCATCATTGCAGTCTTCCTTGCCATTGACATGATCATCATTCTATCTGTCCCACGCCTACGCCTTGAAGAAGGATGGATTGGGATTGCGAGTGTGGTCTGGGCGTTTGTCATGTCTGTTTGGTGCATTTTGACCGACCGTGTGGTAGCATATGGTAAGAGAGAAGAGGAGGAACGTCTAACTGGCAGGGCAGAGTCACGCCGCACCCTCAAGGAGTGGACAGCCATTTTGATTGCCACAATTCTCACAATGGCCTTCATCGCAATCGTCGTTTTGATGACCGGCACCCTTGGCATTCGTGCCCGCGATTCAACGCTAAAAATGTACGGCGACCGCATTCTCGTCGATGGCGACAAATACGCTGTGCACTTTGCATGCGTCGGCAACGTCACACATACCGGCGACAAAAAGGATCCAACCGTCTTGCTCGAAGCTGGCGAAGAGCCTTTGGAATACGATCTGGAACACTGGGCATACGCGGCGTACAAGAATGGCACCATCTCACGATACTGCTACTGGGACCGCCCAGGCTACGCATTCTCTGACAATGCCCCATCCCCCCATTCAGCAGGCATGTCTGCCGACGCACTCTCAGAAGCCCTTGCCCAAGCCGGCGAGGAGGGCCCATGGATCCTTGTCTCCGCCGGCACAGGAAGCATAGTATCCCGCATCTTCAGCTCACGCCACCTCAAGCAAGTCGCAGGCCTCCTCCTCATCGACGCCTACCACGAAGACCTCCTCCACCGCCTCGCCAGCCCTAGCCGTGGCTTCATGCTCTGGGCCTGGGGCATCATTTCCCCCCTCGGCACCGTCCGCCTGGCCGGCGCCCTCTTCAAAGGCCGCACCCGCGAAGACCGCGTCTACGGCCGCAACGCCTACCAATCCGGCAAATTCATCAAAGCTCAACTCCAGGAAAACCTCGTCGCAGACAGCTTGACCAAAAGCGAAGTCGTCTCCGCTCGCAATATTCAATCTGCACATACGCCCTTGGCCATCATTACCTCTGGCATCCACGTCAAGCGCGATTCGGAATGGGAGCGCAAGCAAAAGGACCTCACGACGCTGACGGATAGGCTTGTTGCGTGGGATATTGTGAATGAGGCGCCTCATCAGGTTTGGCAGACGCTGGATGGCCGCACGGCTATGGAGAAGCGGTTGAGACAGTTGGTTAAAGCGGCGGGCAGGATGAAGTCGTTTGTTGCGCAGGAGGGGGAGAAATAGATTGAGTTGCCCCCTTCAGAAGAAGAATGTTGGGTGGGGGATTACGACTTTAGTATAGTTACTATATAACTAATTTGTCTTGGCTCTGCATGTTATTTAGTTTTTCTGGTTTCTTTTGCATACCCCTTTGTATGTACGTATATGAGCACCTATGAAATGTACAAGTGCTAGACGTTGCGATAGTAATATGATGTAATCTAATCTATATATATATAGTATTGGTGGGTTTGCAATGCTTACAGAATCTTACCATGATACTTATTCATACAAGCTCGTAGACTACAGAGGCAAGTCTTGCGAGGGTTGTGCACGGCCCAATTGTATGTAACAAATGCAGTTGGTAAATTAGAAAACTCGTCATTAATCGTAGCATACCTAGTACATATCATACACCCAGAGAGTCATTCACTCTACTATCAATCCTAACCAGACTCTATCTATGCGTCATCTATATATATCGTTGAAAAAGAGCCGTTGTCCAAAAACAAAATTCGATATCGTACAATTTGGATAAAGTCACATTATGTGACCGCAGACAGCCGGGCCTTCTAAGCCTCAACCTCCTGCTTGCGTCGGCGGATACTGCCAAAGCGCTTCTTCAAAGACGCGCCTACGTGCCGACCAGTGGTATTGCTTCGACCAACTCCAGAGGCGTCGGCATCTAAAGTTTCAGAGGGGACAATGCCAGGGGCCTCATCATGTCCAACACTTTTGCTGGCATGATGGCGAGTAGTCATCTCTGTGCCTGTGTCACCAGTCCGTTTGTGGTCCTTTAGTGCCTTCTCAATCGTGTAAGAAGGTTCACCTTTGCCCTTGAGATCGTCAGGGTGGTATTCCTATGACCACATTAGTACTGTCCACGGCAGATTTATCGAAGCTGAGCTTACAGCACCAGGCCAGCGTCTGTAGTCACCTCCGGGCTCGCGCTGAAGGTCAGCTCCTTCCTCATAGTGGAGCACTCTGCCGAAGCGATCAGGGACACCAGGTGGAATATTAGCCACACCCTCTAGAGGACGGTGCTTTGTCAGTGCATCGATGATGTTCTCCCTTGGCGTGGCTCGCAAAGCCTCCTCGTTCGAGTCCTGCACAGCCGCGATAGGAGAATATTTCACGTGCTTGTTACGAGCAATACTTGCAGCGTCGTATGGCCCTTCATGGTGGTAGCTATGTCGAGTTACACCCGAGCCGTCGAGGCGATCAATAATATCCGCGCCTTGGAAGTTCTTCTTCCTAAGGTGGGGAGCACGGTAAGCAACTTTTTCATCTTTACGAAGCGCATCCAAGGGACGGTGGGACAAGTCACCAGGGTACCGCTCCTTAAGCGATCCGCTGCGTGCTATTCGGCCAGCTTGGCCTTGCGATGGTACCGGATTGCTGGATCGACGGGGGCGGCCCGAGTTCGTAGATCCGAATGCTTGTGACCGGTAATCCGTAGGGAAGTGTTCACGGCGTGGGCTTGCAGAATTTGGAGGGGAGGGGTAATCATACCTCCTGCCATTGGGGGTGGCCTCACGCCGGTCCACAAAGGGATTCTTGGACTCTGACGTTGCGCGTGCACGGCGGAAAGGGTTCGTCTCGACTGACGAGCCAGTGTCGTGTGCCTGGACATGGAGGGTTGATGGATCCTTGCGTACATGTGCGGATCCAGGCGGAGTGATTGGTTTTTGAGGCGCGAACGTCGAGCGAAAGTGCGTGTTCAGTCCAGTCTCGTCACTTGGGTCTGGCTCGATCAAAGGATCGATCAGTGCATGTTGTGCCTGAGGTCGGTCCAAGTCAATTCAAGCTGTAGATATGCAGGTACTCCATATGGAGTCTGGACTTGT
Source organism: Shiraia bambusicola (assembly GCA_028220655.1). Classification (NCBI taxonomy): domain Eukaryota; kingdom Fungi; phylum Ascomycota; class Dothideomycetes; order Pleosporales; family Shiraiaceae; genus Shiraia; species Shiraia bambusicola. Next base: position 150,224 of record SSBG01000050.1, on the reverse strand, counting down.
ACAAGAGTGGCATAGGACAGCCTCAGGCTCAATAGAAAACGGGGTAGGACCAAAGTAACATGCATGACGACTTACCCGCTCCATTCTGGCGGTGTCTGGATTCCAGCGTCTTTGCAGGCCAAGGTGGTTCAGATGGGATTCCGAGGAGAGTTGGATGGTGAATACTCGGTGCAGCCAGTCCGGGAGGCAGAGGCAGTGAAATGAGAGAACAGAAAAGCAGCAGGTGACGGCAGGACAGGGGAATTGATAAAGGCCTGACTTGGCAGGCACAACGACGCGTAAGATATTCGCAGGTCATGTCATCGCAAGTGCTGCCCTGCAGTTGGCAGTATTGGGACGACGTCATAGGCCCGCCGGATGCGCTAGGCTGTGAGCGGGGCTAGATTCTGGAACCAGCCTAGCGCCGCCGCTGGGCCGAATCGGGCAGTCGCGACTCCCGAGTCCCGACTAGTGCAACCACCACCAGTGAATCAATCATCAACCACCAAACCCAACATGTCCTTGGTCCAATATCCAGACTCTGATTCCGACGACACTGTCCCTGCTGTCCCTGCTGTCGCTGCTGTCGTCAAGCGCAGGTTGAGTGCGTCTGCACAGGATGCTCTGCCCCCGCTTCCACCAGCATTCCACGACTTGTACTCCACAAATGCCCGCGTCAGCACAAGCGACAACCCCAGCCTCCATGGAGGACGTAAGCGAGCAATCCCACATGTTGAGGGATCCTGGCCAAGCCACCTTTATCTAGAGTGTATGTCCGCCTGTCTTCGCCCAGAGCTGCAATTGGTGGCTCAGCAGGCTGCTCAACTAACCTATGCAAGGGATCCCTTCACAGAGCGAATCTGATAGCCTGCACAGTTTGATACGACATGTGAGAGATGCCCTCCAAGAGCAGAACCAGATTCGCACCAAGAGGTTGCCAATTCCTGAAATCATCCCCTCTCTCCAATCTGAGCTTGGCGCTCCTCTTCCTCTGCATGTCTCTCTCTCACGAACACTGCCAATCATGACCGAGGATAGAGAGGCATTCCTCAAGACTCTCAAATCTAGTCTGCGGCGAGCTGCTGTCTGTTCTTTCAACTTCAGGTTTCAAGGCCTGAAATGGGTGCCCAATTTTGAGAGGAACAGATGGTTCCTCGTCCTTGGCATTGTTAGGCCGCCACAGGATGAACTAAACAGACTGCTCAATGCATGCAACGAAGCCACAGAGTTGTGTGGTCACCCAGGTCTCTACATAGGCGGACGTGGAGACGGCCCAATGGAAAACAATACTGCTGACCGTAGTGTTAAAAGGAGGAAAAGTGAACAAACCGATAACAGCACCCTGATTGATCGTTCAGATTACTTCCATATTAGTATCGCGTGGAACCTGGACGAGCCTGACGCCGAGTGGATATCCCTTGTTCGAAATATGGACATGAAAAAGCGTACCCAACCACCACAGGCAGCATTTGGCGCAGTCAAGGCCAGAGTTGGCAATGTGGTCCACAGCCTCGACCTTGGGGCAACAAGATGTCGTCTTGGGCTAAAGGGCGGTACTAATAATATTATGGGATTGGGCTGATCGCACTTTCAAGATGCACTGACATGCAATTGCATGCAACAAGGGTACACACGTCTAATAATGGCCAATCAACTGTGGCTCTGCATGTCGGTCCGATATGTCGGCCCCTGAAGACATACCATAGACATGCTAAAAGAGGAATTTTGGCTTGCATACACTGTAATAGCAACTAATTATGCTATGTTGGCATCCATCTTGGGACTGAGCAATGTCACCGGTGAGCGAGATCAATGGAGTACGAGAAGATGCAGTTATACCACATTATGCTGATTTACAAAGTAAAAGTAGCACAAACCTGCCAGAGGAGTTTTGAATGTGTAAAGGAGTGTCAGGCAGCTGAGAAAAGCCGAGAGGACGGTCAAATAACTGAAACAAGTTGGGATTTTTTATATAGTTAGACCTCTTCCGGCTACCAATTTACGCTCGTGCGTTTGCCTATGGCATCACGATTCACACTGCCATATCCACCTCGGCAGGTATGTAGATTGAGGTCGTTGCACTTCGCCATGATGCAAGAGACTATCACGTACACTCCCTTTTCCCTCTCCAGCCGTCACACTATGCCCCATTACCGATCCCTCCCATCCCCAATCATCCCTACTCGCCTGAGACTCGACATCCATCTCGATGATTCTCGTAATCTCTCCCTTCCTCTTACTCTGCCCCACCCAACAAGTCCCCGTACTAATACATCTCCGCCTCTCCGTGCCCGCACTCCAAATCAGCGGACTCGACGACCAAAAACCCCTCAGCCTCCGCCCAAACCCACGGCGCCGCATGTGCCTGACAAAAGCCGGGAAAACCGGCATACACGCAGCAATAAAGCCCAGCGTGACTTCTGGCTCGGACAACTTGCCCACCTGCGCCGCGCGAAATGTCAAGTCGGAGCTATAATAAAGTTTGATGGAGAAGAATAATCGACAGGCTGAAGCCATACTTGCCAAGCCTCCTATAGCGAAGACGGCGCTGAGTCCCCATTTGCGCCGGCGGTCCATGTCGAGAGACCATATTAGCGGCTGTGGGATGATGATGATGATCAAGTCGCTCAGCGTGTTGATAGCCGAGGAGGCAATGTGAATGATGAAGCGGTTCGGTAGGCATTTTCCTGGGAGGTAAAAGGCCCAGGCTTTGCGGGTGGGGCTACAGGTGATGAATTGGAAGAGGAAGAGGAGCAGGAAGACTTTTTTTTTTGGGGGGGGGGGAGGTCGGATATGTTAGTATGATGAATGAATGAAGGGATGGATCATGTTCGTTGTAGATGAGGGTTGGGGAGGTACGTACAAATTACGTTGAGAAGAATGAAAGCGTTGATTGTGATGCGGAGCCAGAATCTGGAATTGAGGCGGTGCGGAGACGATGTTACTCGTGCTAGGACGATGCGGCGGATTTGGAGGATGAGCGCGACTTTGAGGGCGAGCATGGCGAGGCTGTATATTGCCGTTGATATGTGGAAGAGCTGAGCGCAAGGATGGAGTTAAGTTCAATTGTATAATGACTGAATGGGGACGAGCAAGTTGTTGTTTTTTGGGGGGTTTTTTTTGCGGAAAAAAAAAGGAGGATGATGAGTTGCCTTACTCTAGACTGTTCAATTGCGGCTCTGATTGTGACGTCCCACATGTGAGCACCGAATGCGAGCCGTTCCAAAGCAAACACGAAGTAGTGAAGGCATACAAAGATTACCCAGGCTGCAAGAAGCCACCCTATGTTTGTCAGAAATTGATTCTCTAAGAAGACGAACTGTTCTTGACTTACAGTCTTCTGTCTGCATTATCTTCACTATATACTTCTTTGTATATAATCGCACTGCTACCACAAAAGTCGCCAGAGTCAGTTGTAATGCTGCTAGTCCAGGCGCACGTAAAGTCCTAGGATCTTCAAGATTAGAAATTACCCCGGGTGGGGGCACAGCCGCAGGCAAGTCAAAGAATGAGATTGGGAGATCTGATGGAAGTGCCTGCATAACGTGTCGATGATTTCCAGGGTAGATTGCATGGATACACGCGTGTTCTGATTTATAGATGAATCGTATAGGACAAACATGAATCAAGGCATGTCAAACTCAAGGGCAAAACGCAGTATGCCATGGGTTTTAGGTTAGGGATTGGAGAGGGGTAACTATCCAAAATAATGTTTTCCATATGATTGCGACTAAAATGGTCGATGCTGATATGCTCTGCGCCATGCACCGTGACCAAAGGCCAATTTGGGCAAACGACTCTCCAACCATGCGGAATTCTTGCCACTAACTACTGCGAATGGCAAACTCCACGGTGCTGATTCCTGGTTCCTGTCTAGTGTGTACTCCGTACTTTGAAACCACCATTGTGTCTGCGCCGGAAGTACACTGCGCAGGCGTCTAAGTGGTAAGACCTTTATGTACCAAGCACCTCTAATTACACTTCACGTACTCTAGCGAACGAGGGTCTGGCTAGCTGCAAACAAGGGGTAAAGCCCAGCCAATATTTTCCGGCTTTTTGCTTGTTGAATCTCGGAACAGGCATGCACATCTCGTTGCATATCTGGGTTTCGGATCTCGGACCGGACGTTGGATCGACAGGTCTATCCTTAAGAGGTAGAGAGCGCGGCGAGAGTTGCCGATAGCAATCAAAAACGAATCAGGATTAGGTAAAGCATCTCTGGATCTGCATAGCCATGCCGGAAATACCTACATCACAAAGTATATACTTTTGTTAGCCAAATGTATTCTGTGTCAAACTGCATTCAATTCGCTAGGTACCCAAGGCTTTTTGTCGAAGGATCATTAACATTGTGGTTGGGAATCTGGATGCTGTGCAGCATCCTGGATCAAAGTTTGAATGATTGAAGTAGGAGTACTGTTTAGTAATACATATGACAACCCCTTCGTTCAGGAATCAGGATTCAGGAGTACCCCATGGTCTGGCGCAGAGTATGGATGGTAGGTAGTCTGGACTCTGTACACCATGCTTTAGTGAATTCCAGTCCTGAATAGGGAGTATAAAACAAAAGATCCCGCCAAATTGCTTCTCCAACTATCAGTGCAGTGCCTTTTCAATGTTCACACAAGCACTGCTGATCTTTGAGTTCCGCAATGCAGGTGACGCACGTGCTCGAACTGTGATATGGTGGCGGGATGTGACCACTGACAAAGCAATGCTCCGTAGTTTCCGTTAAGTTTTGTGCGTTGTTTAGGTGGTATTGACCCCGCATAGAGGCAAGGTCACATGCCTTCAGTGGCGGTTCCTAGTTTGATAGCCACACCACCGTCAAAAACGCTACAATGCAAATGAAACAGACAAGATTGCATGTGAGGTCTTTGTAGCTTCGTAGTGCGGGCAGTGAGCCACAGACGCAAGTCCTGTGCCCAAAGTCTTAGACATCGGGTAGGTATCTGAGCAGTATTGACAATGCAGGCGCTCATGCGGTATGGCCTCGGGTCGATACCTATTATGTTGTATCGCTACGGGCGGCAAACTGAGATAGATTTTGCTGTCACAAGCGCGGCAGAGCATGACACCTATATCAAGGACGCCATCGATCAGAAGTCACCACGTCCACGTCCACGGCCTCGCCCACGCCCACGGCCGCGTTTCTTGTGATCCCAGTTGCCTCTAAACCCTCGGCCACCTCCGTGACCGCCTCTGTCGTCACGATCCCGGTCCTCTTCTTCGCGTTTCATCATCTCGCGCTCTCTCTCAGCACGCTCAGCCTCCAATTCCTCAGGGCTCTTCTCTACGCGCACCTCTGGCTTCTTGAGATCCGTGGGGAATTTGGCGTGAGTCCCATACTTGCAGCCTTTACCTTCGGGGCAAAACCCACATAGATAAAAGGGGCATAAATTCACCTTCTTGTTATGTTTGAGAGCGCAGTGAGGACCAAGTGGGCAAAAACCACGATCGTAGTGAGGACACGATGCGCGCTTAGCCTCTGGGTCTATATGAAGGTATAGACAGTCGTCGCCGTTGGAGCAGGTTTGGGTGCGTGCGTAGTAGGAACATTCGGGCATCCGTCGTAGATTGTATTCGTGCAAGAATTCGCATGTCTCGCCTTTTTTGCAAAGGCCGCGCAGCCAATGCTTACAAACTAGGCTAGATGACTTGTGTGAGCTGAGGGAAATGATGCAAGTGGCGACAAGACAGATGACATACTTGTTGTATGACGACGACACATGATGTCTGTCCGGACACCGATGTCCCATGGGGCAGTGGCCTTGCATGTATGCTTTGCATGCTGGGCGATTAGGGTCAAGGCCAAAGCGATACTCGCGACGCAGGAATTCGCTGAAGTTGAAGGTATAGGCAGCGTCCACACCAGCATCCGACTCCTGATCGGGAACTGGTGTAGCCACTGGCGTCTGCACCTCAGTCATATTGGGCGGGTTGAGATGTGAGAGCTACCAGTTTGGATAGTCTAGTAGTGCTTGCTTAACAACAAAGCCCATACGGCCGATCTCCGAGCGAGATGTTCGGTAGCACGGCAGACTGATGAACTATGAGCCTCGCGTGGTTGCTGCAGGCACATGCACGTAATGGCAGGTTGATCACAGTAGAGTGCAGTTAGTGGTGTTGTGGAAGATTGGCGTGGTTGGACTAGGGAAGCTCATTCGGCGCGCAGGCACGTGACTCTCCAACTAGTTAACCAACTAACTAATTAGGTAGTGCAACGCCACCTGATGCATCTCCATCTTCATCATCTACATGCCTAGGTAATCGACGACGACGACGACGACGACGACGACGACGATGTTCTGCACTTTTACTTTGTAACCCTGCCGTTGATTACTTTTACATTTGTCAACGCTGACGATCCGGCATGATTTCCCGTGTTTGCAGCCAGCAGCCTCGACTGATTGCGCGCCTCACTCTTCACGGCACATCATGACGCATTTCTCATGTGGAGAACTCCATCGAGCACAGTTACGCCTCTGGCCACCAAAGCCATGGCGCAACGCCTTCACTACTATGTGCTATGTACACACGTGACACGTCCCCTTACCACGTCCTCTTGTTGCACCATCTGCCAAATGCCATGTCTCGGCAAACTGGCTCTATCTAGCCTCTGGACCAATTACATTCACAACCCATTCCACCATATCCCGCTTCTGCTTGCGATTAATATAATTAATTATCAATTAACCCAACATCTACTTTTGAGGTTAGGTTACTTCCTATCAATAGGCATCTATCCTTGCTGGCCACCGCTGTAACACAAGCTATGCATGTACTTTGTTACTTTGAACTTCTTGCTAGACTCAGCATAAGTTATAACTAGTAACTAGGTACCTAGTTACTACCTAGTAAAGATCAGGAGGAACCGCCAACATCCATCAAGTGAGCTGAGTATGATCAACAAACCATGCAGCCCTGGAAACATGATCACCAACCTAGGGCGTCATTTATAGATGTAGCCTATTGTCTATCGTTATTCCAGACCTTAGTTGGATCCAGCCTAGTAGCTCTGTACACGAGGCTTTGCCTTTTTGGAATCAGACGCATCCCATTTAATACCTTAAACCGACCACCGGGCATTGTGTCACCATATATGTTTGTTCTGCCATTGTCAACAAGTCAAACGCCTACATTACATGATCCCATTCGATACGTAACTATCTTTCACCACAAATCCCATTGTAGCATTCCAAAGCTGCATAAACTAGCATAATATATTACAACTATAAGTCATCACCCAGACTCTACAGCCGCACAAGACACGAACTTTTTTTCTTCCTTCTTTCAAAGGTCTTCCACTTATTTTTCGGCATCTCAGTTCCGCCGGCCACAGTTCTGACGTGCAGCAGTGTGGATGCAGCTAATAAGACATTGGCTGACAACAACCGACAATGAGCCGACCCTTCCACACCTTTTTCGACTCCCCACTTGCTTACAACACCAACTTTTCCACTCCACTAGAAGCCATGTATTGGAACGGCGTCTACTACCCCAATTGGCGGATTTACCGCCATCAGCCACCTGTTTCTCTCAACTTTGATGTCATTTCTCATGTTTTTTATGCCTTTGCTTGGTAGGTGGTCACTTGAGCCATGCTAAAGTTTATGCTGACCAAGCTTCAGGGTGAAAGAAGATGGCACCGTCTATGTGAGTTATTTCATATAACTCTCATGTTTATTGATTAACAATGTACAGCTCAGTGACGAATGGGCAGACACTCAAATCGAGGTCCCTGGGGCAGATGATGTCCCAGGAACCCAAGGCTGCTTGAATTCATTCGCCATGTTGAAGCAGAAGTACTCGCGACTACGTGTGGTTCTCTCAGTTGGTGGTGGAGGAAAAGGAAGTGAGCCATTTGCAGCTGTAGCACGAGATCCCGCCTGCCGTGAGCGATTTGCGCAGACAGCCCTGGGACTGGTCCAGCAATTCGGAATTGACGGGATAGATAGTGAGTCTCTCGTTTTTCTTATTTGATGTCGATGTTAAAAGGGTCGATGCTGACTTTTTTCTCAGTTGACTGGGAACACCCGTCAGATGCCAGTCAAGGCGAAGACTATATTGCACTGCTAGCGACTCTACGGCAGTACTTGCCGGCCCCGCAGTATACCTTATCTTCGGCTCTTCCGGCCGGTGAATGGGCCCTTCAGCATATTAACCTGGCCTACGCATCGTACTATCTCGACATGATTAACCTCATGGCTTACGATTATTCCGGGCCATGGGTGAGCAAGTGTGGTCACCAGGCTCAGCTATTTACTCCACAAATCCCGCACTGCCCAGAGGCAGCAATATCGTGTCATTCTGCAGTGTCGTACATGATCCGACAGGGGGTACCTAGCAACAAGATTGTAATGGGCGTGCCAACATATGGGCGGAGCTTCACGGAAACTGAAGGCGTGGGCCATGCATTCTCCGGCCAGGCAGGGGAAGAGGGCACGTTTGAGTATCGAGACCTACCCCGTCCTGGTGCGACTGAGCATGTCGACGAATTAGTAGGAGCTGCTTATTGCGTGGGCGGGGACGGGGGGTTCGTCACTTATGATACCCCGCAGACTGTCCAGATGAAGGCCAACTATGTACGACAGAATGGACTTGGCGGGCTCTTTTATTGGACTGGCACAGGGGATGCAAGTTCCCTGACTGACAAGGACCGCAGTCTGGTGTACAATGGCTTTCTGGGGTTGTTCCCTCAGTAGAGGGGACGAGCAGCATGCAGCTGTGGTCTGGTGTTTGACATTGGATAGGCTGTTTGGCGAGCATACAAAATGGTTCACAGCATGTCTAGCGTCTGATAATTACTAGGTACATAGCTAGGTACCTAGGTAGCATGGCGTTTGGATGGAATATTCCGTATACAGTATCTTAGAATTAACTGCCGCTGGGTAGAACAACGGTCGTGTGTTTTGGTCGCCTAAAAGGTGGGAAAATGGATATGTAATCATTAGTAGGGACATGAACACTACTCTCTCTAGTACTAATTACATGATGCCTGGGTGAACGACAGACGTACTTGGTTAACTAATTATGTGGTGAAGCTTGGGCCACGGCATCACGCATCAGTGGCATCACACATCATCACACATCACGCCCCAACGTGTTGATCAAACATCAAACCATAATTACCTAAACTACCCAGTTGATAGCCAACTTGAAGTCGACAGTGTCCCGGTAATTGCCGTCTGCCAGAACTAGCATTCTCCCACACGCTCTCGTAGCCCCGAATTACCTATCCTTTGCAACCACCATTTGGCGGCAGACCGCGCGTTCAGGCGGGTTCATGCAAGCCTTCGCATCTCATGCCTGGACCTGCTGCAGCTTCACAACTCGATTCTGGTACATGTCGCCCTAGTCACAGGCAAACATGGGCACAGATGGGGCGGCGCTGACGCTCAATGCAGCTGATTACGACCCCATTGACCATCTCAACGCCATCTTCTCGCACCCCGCCGCCCTCTCCTCGGTCACGGCCACGTCGTCGGCCCTCCGCAGCTACCAAGATGACCTGGACGAGGACATTGCCGCTGTCGTCGCCTCCCAGTCAGCTTCCGATGCCGACAGCGTACAGCGCATACAGGCTGCCAAGGCCGAATTGGCTGCGCTCTTCAAGAAGATTGAGAGTGTGCGCGAGCGCGCCCTGGAGACGGAGCAGACCATCACCGAGATGACGGCCGACATCAAACGCCTGGATAGCACCAAGAAGAACCTGACGCTGTCCATGACCGCCTTGAAGCGGCTACAGATGCTGACAACGGCATACGAGCAACTGCGAAGTTTGAGCAAGTCGCGCCAGTACCGGGAATGTGCCCAGCTGCTGCAGGCGGTAATACAACTTGTGGCACACTTCAAGACCTACAGGTCAATAGACCAGATTGCAACGCTAAGCCGCAATGTGGCCGACCTGCAGAGTGAGCTCCTCGAGCAGATATGTGAGGATTTCGAGGTAGTCTTCGCCAAGGGGGAAGTTGCACAGCGCAAAGCTCTGCTTGCCGAAGCTTGCCTGGTCATGGATGCCCTGGGAGAGCATGCTCGCACACGACTCATCAATTGGTACTGCAACACGCAATTGCGTGAGTACAGGCAAGTGTTTAGGGGAAATGACGAGGTTAGTGCATCGGCAACAGTAGATGCATAGCACCATTGTTGACCAAGTACAGGCTGGTTCCCTAGACAACATTTCCAGGCGATACTCTTGGTTCAATCGCATGATGAAAACATATGATGTCGAGCATGCCACCATCTTCCCTTCGTATTGGAGAGTGAACGAGATGCTGGCCAATTCCTTCTGCGAGGGCACGAGGGAAGACTTCAAAACCATTCTACAGCGATCCATGCGTAGAGGGGATGGCCAGACCCTCGACGTTGACTTGCTTCTCTCGTGTCTACAGGAAACCCTGAATTTCGAGCACAGTCTTGAAAGACGATTTGCCAATGAGGTTCGTGAAGCCACGAGACCATCAGCCTTGGGTAAATGTAATTGACCAAAATCAGTCGCGCACGTCTATGGACACTATTGCCTCGAAAGATGATAAAACACACGGCTTCAGCCAAGCAATTTCAGAAGCTTTTGAGCCTTATATGAGTCTCTGGGTGGAGTCTCAAGACAAGTATGCCACCAGAAGCCGCATAGTACATTGCATTTCTGACCTTGTAGGCAACTCGCTTCTCTTATACCCAAATATAGACAGCAGCCGCTCAGAAACACAGAGGAAGACTTTTCACCTCAAGCAGTCATCCCTTCTTCAACCGAGCTATTTCACTTCTACCGCCTCACATTGGCTCAGTGTGCCAAGCTTTCGACTGGCACTCGCTTATTAGAGCTATCCGTTACTTTTGTAAAGTACTTGGATCAATATAGCCAGCAAGTACTATATTACTTCCTGAGTGAAAAGTCAGGACCACAAGGTCCTTCTCTTGAAGACGCTATCCTCATTTTGAACACAGCAGATTACTGCTATGCAACATGTAATCAGCTCGAAGAAAAGATCAAGGGTCGTATTGATGAAGAGCTCAAAGCGAAGGTTGACCTCCAAAATCAAGCAGATGCTTTCATGGGCATTGCTAGCGCTACAGTGCGTGTACTGGTTCGAAAGGTTGAGATTGCGACTGAGCAAAGTTGGCGCGAAATGAGAAATACACCATGGAGTAAACTTGAATCCGTCGGAGACCAAAGCACCTACATTGCAGAGCTCTTGCGTCATGTCAAGGATACATCGGGTGAAATATTAAAAAATCTTCACAAGCAACAGTATGCTCGTGCGTTTAGCGATAACCTGGTTGACCTGATGGCGAACACTTACATTGGAAACATTGTGCAATGTAAGCCGATATCAGAGGCTGGAGCGGAGCAGATGTTGCTTGACTCGTATGTCTTGAAAAAGGGCTTTACAGAGCTTCCCACGCTCAATGAAGAGCCGGGGACAGCCCCACCAGCAAGGTAAGGGAGGGGGGGGGGGAAAGGAAAGGTGTCTCTCATCATGTCAGATTCGCGCTGACAGCAGTACAGCTTCGTCAAACGGGTTACGCAGAGCATGTCAAAGATTGACCCTCTGCTAAAGACGCTCCAAGTCCGACCTTCGCCACCAGAAGCCCTCGTGCAGGCCTACCTGATTCATATTGCAGACAAGTCTGACACGAATTTTCGCAAAATTCTCGATCTTAAAGGCATTCGCAAAGCTGACCAGACTCAACTCTTGGACCTGTTTGCTGCATTCCGCGCCTCGCCCAATCACGAGAACTTGGTGCAGACTTCGCCGCTTCTCACGCCCCTGCAGATCCAATCTGCAAATATCGGCACTAGCATTGGGAGCTTGGGCAATGCGGGTAGCGTAATGGGCACCATGGGAACACCCAGCTTGGGTGGAGGGAGGTTTGATCCTGCGGGTCTGGGCAACATGCTGGTGAACGCAGCAAGGGATGGCGTAGATCGCTTTGGCAGCCCAGCACCTGGAGTTGCAGGGCTCACCGACACGGGCGTGGGAGATGCGACCAAAGCAAATCTCAACGAGAATCTCAAGAACATTGGTAAATTCTTCAGAAGGGACGCTGGGGGATTCCGGGGCTTTGGCAGAACTGAAGACGCAAGATAGCCTGGTTGCAACAAGAGCAAATGTACCGCCAATATTCAAGAGCGCCCCAAGACTCCCAACACCGAACTGTGTGCCCTGAGAATGCGATGCAGTACATAGTATGTATACTCGGACTGTTCTACAGGCATCAATGGGAGTCTGTGTCTTACCCACGTGGGACGCTAACAACGCCACACGGGCCGGACTCTTGAGTCTTGCCCTGAAGCTCAATGAGAGCTTACCATACGCGCCATGTTGCTGAATAGTGTATCCACAACAGAAACTCTGCAAGCCCGTACTGGACGGCCAGTTCTCAACCGCAAAGCCTCAATATTGGACCATGTGCTACCTATATATACACAGTCGATGACAGGTTCCAAGTGCTCTGCCGCAAGCATGCACCGGCAGCGGGCGCTAAGTCAGTTGGTCCCGATACCTATTGCTGATCGTATACTACATAGTAATCATACTGCTGCCCCGCTCGTCCAGGAGGAATACAGCCTTGTGGGACGGCATCTCGGGTGCAAGGTAGACCGTAGCTGGCAGGTTCTGAAAGAGTGCTCCATCTCCGTCTACACACCCCACAAGCAACATGCAGCAGGGCTTGTCCAAGGAGGAAGAGCGGTACGCGGATGGCTTTGGCGAGTACTCGAGCCTCTATGGGGGACTTTCTTCCGCGTACAAGGCACCAACGAAGACAGTCACTTCATCAAGCCGGCACTTGCTGTTGTCTCACCAGACCCCTATTCCAGATAACAACAACAGACGATCAGCAGCAACAGCATTTCAGCACGCCGTACCAGAGACCAGGAGAGAAGCCGAGGGTCTTCAGTTGGCATACACAGATCCTACCTCTGGTGCCCCTGCACCATATCACTTGACCCCTCAAGGCTGCACGAGAGAGGCAGAAGGCCTCCAGCTTGCCTACCAGTCAAATCGTGGTTTCCCGAAACCAATGCTCAATGGCTACATGGTTGACCAGAACAAACCAATTCGCTCTACAGATGATGCGAGGGCCTCAATGGCGCCAAAACCTCTCGCCCACGGACGAAGGTCTTCTGAAACCGATCCCGGTCTGTACCACTTCCCTCAACCGCCTCATTCGCCTCAATTGCCTTCATCGCCCATGTCACCATACCACCCTCTATTCCGAACCGTAGAGACTCCACGTCCATTGCCCGAGGTTTCAGCACCACCACCACCTCTCAAATTTCAGAGGTCGAAAGCTCTACCACCTACACCGCCACAATCAGTGGGTGCCAGAACCGATGAGGACCTTGTTCGCGATAAGTTGCAATCACTGAACACGAGCGACATTGCTGAAGCAACGAGTAAATATGCTACAGGCCGGACAAGACTCCCACCAGGTACCTTGGCATATACGGACACTACGCACCGTATGAATACTGGCTGCAGCCCTTCTACCCCAGGCAGTCCATTCGGGCCCCATCAACGCATATCCATCGCGCATCCCTACAGACATGCTTCGAGTAGCACTGACCAAGGACCACCAGGACTCAGCCCAGCAGAAGCTCGAGCAGAAGTCCTCCGTCTTCTTGAAATTGCCGAAGAGTCTCTGAGTCCTGCGCTCAAGAAGGGCTTCTCATTGAGAAGATCAAACATTGCCAAACCGGCCAGCAATGCTTCCCATTCGCACGACGCGCTGGCAAACGTGCTTGAAAGCGTGGCAGAAGAAGGAGAGCTCCCCTTGGCCAAAGCTGTCATAGCCTTGGGCGCCGACCCTGTGTACCGATCTAATGGGAAGCTCAAGAAGGTCAAGCATGAGGCCTTGGCAAAAGCCACTGCGGCTGGCATGGCCAGTGTTGTCGACTTTCTGCTTCACAAGGGGGCTACTTACGGCGATGCACTAAAAAGAGATGCTTATACACCTTTGGATCGCGCTCTCCTGACGGCTGTATACAAGGGACATGCGGAGCTTGCTATTGTTCTAATTGAGTCGCACGGCGCCAACCCAATGGTTGAACAATGGCCGCGGGAAATGGACGATGCACAACATTACTGGGCTCAGCTTCAATTACGGCTTTGCAAGAGTAGCGTGCTCGATGGCATATCACACTGGAAGAATGAAGAAGTGGGCATGAGCGTTTTGAAAGCCATCAGGGACAGTCCTAAATTCGATCCTGCCGCCCCAGTATCGGGTGTGTTTGACAACCAGAGCGAGCTCCAAAGCGCCGAGTTTTCACATCGACCATGGAACACAACATACGAGTACTCTGCATTGGCCTGCTTTGTGCGAGCTGGCTGGGCTGATGCTGTGGAAATGATGCTAAGCAGAAAGGGCCAGCCCCAAGACTACGAAAAGGAGGATGAAGTTTTGCAATACCAAAATAAGGTGACACGGTACATTTCACCTGTCAATGCCCTCACCAAAGACACATGGGAACAACGACCCGAGGATGCGTTGCGTATTCTCCGACTGCTGATCGAGAGGGGGTTTGACTTTAGTCTTCCGCAACGCACAGCCAACGACCTTGGTCTAAGAACGGCACTTACCCGAGCCCTCTCGGCGAATGCATCTCAGGCGGTAGAATTGATTATCCACAACAAGCCTGACCTTGTAAAGGAAGTGATTTCCTTCCGGCGCAACAGAAGGGAGACAAAAGCTCAGCCACTCGCTGCAGCCATTGCCCTCGAGAGACTGGAGACAGCACGAGTCTTGTTGCGCATGGGCGCTGATCCACGCGACCCAGCATTTGGCATGAATGTAGTACAGTTCACAGCCCATCAAGGTGGCGAAACAGGGGCAAGAATGCTTGCAGAGATGATCAGCCTCGCTCCCGAACTGACCTATGCGGCGCTGGACATTGCAATCCACCGCCTACATGCAGACTGTGTGCGGGTGCTCCTATGGTCTATTTCTGCCGCCGCTGCACGGAATGAGATTGCAGCGCTCCCTGCCATCTGGGATACATTGCTTTCCTTGCCTTCTGCCACGACTGAAGAAACAGCCGAGGCCAAGACTCGATACCTGGAGCTGATTTCCATGACCTCAGCATGGGACGCAGGAAATGCCCTGCCGCCGCCGCAACTGCCGGCAATTATGGCAGCGATTAAACGAGACAACTACGCGGGCATGGAGAGGATGCTGCAGTTGGGGATCGTGGATGGCAAGAGCTTGGTGCTGAACTGCAAGGCGCAAGCCATTGGGGAGCAAGAATTCTGCACTGTGTTGGAGTGTGCAGATGGGACGCAGAGGAGCAGT
Source organism: Shiraia bambusicola (assembly GCA_028220655.1). NCBI lineage: Eukaryota > Fungi > Ascomycota > Dothideomycetes > Pleosporales > Shiraiaceae > Shiraia > Shiraia bambusicola. Next base: position 134,948 of record SSBG01000050.1, on the reverse strand, counting down.
GAGTGGTTGGGGTTGCTGAGGGACTGGGGAGCGCCATTGTTCACTTGATTGAAGTTTTTTTTTTTTTTTTTCAAATTGAGCACAGTCACAAAGGTTGATGTTTGTTGGCTAGATGGATCTGCGGGAGTAGAAAAAGGCGTATATGTTGGGGATCAGGGTGGATGACGTCATTTTTTGGAATCGCCTCGGCAGACTGAGGAGTTTTTTTTTTTTTTCTTCTTCGTCACTTGAATGCATTGTGTCAGTCAAGCAATAGTACTGTGCCGGTGCAAGTTGTGTTGGTGTCGTAGCAGAAGTGGTAGCAGTAGTAGGAGTAGTAGTAGTAGCGGTGGTCACTGGTGGTCACTGATGGTGGTGGTAGTGGTGGTGGTAGTGAAAGAGGAGAGCAAAAGAAGGAAGGAAGGAAGCACGTGCAAGGTAACTAGTCTTGGCAACCCAGGGCGGTGACCGTGCAAGGACTAGTGCCCCCCCAAGGACGAATGGCAGCCGCGACTGGCAGATCACACAAAGGGCAAGAGCCAAGGCAGGCGAGCCGGTGGATCCGACCCTTTTGAAGACGAAAGCCCGCAAAGGCAGAGTTCTCAGTTGTTGGCGAGCTCCATCTACTTGGGTCCCTCTACGGAGTATCTATTCTGTATTACCTATTGTATCAATCCCACACTGCCAACACACGGCTCCGGTCACGACTCACCAGCGTGCCACTAGCCCCCCTCCCCCCGCCCGTCTGTTTGCTGCACCCATATGTAGCCTCAGAACTCTCAACCATATAAATTAGCCCCAGCGCCCCTTGCATCCATGTCTTTACCACCACCCGTCACCCAATCCACCATGCCGCCGAGCAAAGGTACGCTGCCCGACGCTTCCTCCCCGACTGCCGCCTAACTTTGCTGGTCGCCTGTAGAAACTGCGAGGCACGAATGCGTTTCTGAAGATGCCCTGCAGCATCTCAAGACGTATAAATATTCGAGCGTGGACAAATCCTTCATCTCGCGATACATCCTTAAACACTACGTACGAAACATGCCCTTGGCATCCCTGACCCTGGACTTTGTAGCCTGACGTGTTTTGCACAGTGGAACGGCTTCGTCGAGTTGCTCCCCCTATGGATTGCTCCAAATCTCGTCACGCTTCTAGGCTTCTTTTTCATATTGGCAAATGTCGCACTGCTGGAAATATACGTGCCAGACTTGGTGGGACCGGTATGCTTCTCTCTCTCTCCCTCGCTCTCTCGCTCTCTCGTTCTCTACAAGCGCCAAGACCATGCACGAAAATGACGCTTATGGAAACACAGGCCCCGTCATGGGTGTACTACAGCTTCGCGTTTGGCATGTGGATGTAAGAAAAACCCCTAATATGACGCAATCTTGAAAGCATGCCGCTGACGTAAGCCCTGCAGGTACTCCACCATGGACAATGTTGATGGCAAGCAAGCACGTCGCACCGGAACTTCGAGCCCGTTAGGAGAGCTTTTCGAGTACGTGAGCACATAGCCCAATGCGCCAAAAAAAAACATGCGAGACTGATAGTGGACAGCCATGGCATTGACTCGCTCAACTGCACCTTGGCAAGCTTGTTGGAGACAGCCGCTGTTGGATACGGCTCGACCAAGATTGGCGCCTTCACTGCCCTGATTCCCGTGCTACCCATGTTCTTTTCGACTTGGGAAACGTACCACACACATACGCTATATCTTGGCTATTTCAACGGCCCGACAGGTAACGTCTCAGCCACGTTCTGAGTATACATGAGCGCTAACAGTCTGTGCAGAGGGCTTGATTCTTGCGTGCCTCTTCATCTGCATGTCGGGCTATTTCGGTCCCGAAATCTGGTCTACGCCGCTCACGCATTACTTTCCCACGTACAAGGAGGAAATTGGTGAGGTTACTTTGAAGGAACTTTGGGTGCCGCTCATCCTCTTCACCTTCTTCGTGGCCCATCTACCAGCATGCATTGTCAACGTTGCAAAAGCGCGACGTTCCCGAAATCAACCGGTACTCCCCTTGATCTACGAATGGACTCCACTATTCGTCTTTGTTGTATGCACCATGGCTTGGCTTGGCTCACCCTACTCGCATATTCTAGAGGACAACCATCTCGTCTTGTACTGCCTGACCATGTCGCTGGTTTTTGGAAGGATGACCACCAAGATCATCCTAGCGCATCTTACGAAGCAACCATTTCCGTACTGGACTGTCA
>SSBG01000050.1:112747-132632 GCA_028220655.1 Shiraia bambusicola | reverse complement strand
CTTCGAGCCCGTTAGGAGAGCTTTTCGAGTACGTGAGCACATAGCCCAATGCGCCAAAAAAAAACATGCGAGACTGATAGTGGACAGCCATGGCATTGACTCGCTCAACTGCACCTTGGCAAGCTTGTTGGAGACAGCCGCTGTTGGATACGGCTCGACCAAGATTGGCGCCTTCACTGCCCTGATTCCCGTGCTACCCATGTTCTTTTCGACTTGGGAAACGTACCACACACATACGCTATATCTTGGCTATTTCAACGGCCCGACAGGTAACGTCTCAGCCACGTTCTGAGTATACATGAGCGCTAACAGTCTGTGCAGAGGGCTTGATTCTTGCGTGCCTCTTCATCTGCATGTCGGGCTATTTCGGTCCCGAAATCTGGTCTACGCCGCTCACGCATTACTTTCCCACGTACAAGGAGGAAATTGGTGAGGTTACTTTGAAGGAACTTTGGGTGCCGCTCATCCTCTTCACCTTCTTCGTGGCCCATCTACCAGCATGCATTGTCAACGTTGCAAAAGCGCGACGTTCCCGAAATCAACCGGTACTCCCCTTGATCTACGAATGGACTCCACTATTCGTCTTTGTTGTATGCACCATGGCTTGGCTTGGCTCACCCTACTCGCATATTCTAGAGGACAACCATCTCGTCTTGTACTGCCTGACCATGTCGCTGGTTTTTGGAAGGATGACCACCAAGATCATCCTAGCGCATCTTACGAAGCAACCATTTCCGTACTGGACTGTCATGCTTGTCCCAATGGTGGGAGGAGCACTGCTAGTCAATCACCCGTACTTTACTTTCCGCGGCACCATCTTGTTTGGACCAGTCTCTGCAAAATTTGAGCTTTGGTATCTCCGTGCCTACTTGGTTTTCGCGGCTATCGTGTACGGGCGATGGGCGCACCTTGTGATTACAAGCATCTGCAACTATCTTGGCATCAACTGTCTGACAATCCCCAAGGCCACGGCCGAGAAGAATGCGAGAGCCAATGGTGCTGCGAATGGCGTTCACCCCGAGAAGAACCGCAGGGACTAAGTCCTTCATGGTCCGCCGGACTCTGAAGACTGGACACACGCAAATGTGTCGAATGATTAGACTCGACGGCTCAGTCCATTTGACTTCACAGCACGACATCGACCGGCATCGATGCGTTTCCCTTTTGGCGTTATAGATATTACGGCGCATCCTGCGCTCTGTTGCACTAGATTATTAACGACATTTACGCCTGGATACATCACACCATATTGATAACTTGTAATTACTTGCCAAAGCATTGGCTTGGCAAAAACAATTGTGCCGCCCAGATCCGCCAGCCTTTGCATTCGTTGTTGTAGTAGCTGCATGGCGATTGGATTTGGAAACATGTATGTTTGCCGTTGTTGCGTTTGTGCAGCCTACATAGTAGTTAGTGCTATATTTTTGAGCAGCTGGAGCACTAGGCCCCAATATACCCCGTTACTCTGATGCAATGATGGCGCCTTTTCTTTTGACGTGCCTTTTTATGTTTGTTTGCTTACAATTTCAACCTGTAGCAGGATCAGATTCTTTGCGAGTGCAAACGTCGGTGCCAAGATTTTGGACGACGTCACGGGGTTGGACAAGGATGGCTTTGAGAAGAAGGGGTAGTTATGCATGATAAAGTAGGAGTTAACTATTGAAGAGCAATTTTTCCCAAGACGACAGATAAGTAGCATCCTCGAATAAGATTGAAAATGGTTCCAGGGAGAATTAGACGTATATTATATCTAGTTACCTAGTACTCCGTATGTATCTTTGCCCTCGGCTGTCAAGGCTGTTTTGGTCTGATAATATTATGTGATATTAACTAATTAATTACCTGCTAGAATCGGCCCATTAATTAATATGGGCCAACTGTTTCCAGTCAATCGATCATGGTAGGGCCATAGTGAATTACTATTCGCTTATCTTGCCGTGACAAGCATGTGACCGTCCCCCGTAAACCCCAGGTCGCAAAGCATTGGCAATGGCTCATTATCCTGCAGCAGTGAGCACGAGTCTGGTCTCCGAGGATACGGAGTACTCAGTAGAGGAGCGGAGTTTAAGCCTCATGGCTTCGTGAATCGTAACACGGGCTTTCATCGGACCAAGCCTCTCCGCGGGTTTGGCGCCAAATCTTTGGTCAGCCCTCGCCAAACCATGTTACCATTTACATTCATTCATCCCACAATCCCCCAAGCCGAAGAAACGCGGGAAAAGTGGGCAAGACATCAGTAAAAAAACGTGGCAACAGATGCATCGCGGGCCGTGGCATCTAGTTACTAACGAACGACATGTTCGAGAGGCGATTTTTCCCCTCCCCTTTCACTAACTAGTTTGTTACGTACGTGTAATCTGTGGCTCCAGACCAGATGAGCCAAGGGATGGTGACCCATGTTACCATTGTCTGCCTATCTTGTTGGACAAGGTACCAAGTGGGTTTCTAGCCGCCATGCTGCCTATCATACGGTAAAAACTCTGCTATCTCTGCCAGCCGCCCTTTGTGCTGTGTCCCAAGTAGGTGAAACATCCTATAAGACTCTCAACTATCCTACCTAGTAACCGACTTGGAGTGTTGTATTAGGTCACGGCGTGGCCAACCATCGCTTGCATCACGTGCTAGCTACAGCGCTTCATTCACCATGGCAAATCTTCACATTGCTTCTCCAAAGGGTGACCCAGAGAAGGGCCAAGTTACAGCATATGGCTTAGACACCAACCGTCCCGCATATGAAGAGCCGTTCGTTCATGGCGCCGCGACCATTGGTGCTGCTACTGGAAGAGGAGGCGATACTCATCGAGGTTTGAAGAGTCGACATATCCAATTCTTGTAAGTTGAAACTTGCCCAAACTTGAACTTCTGGAAATATATACCGAGTACCAACAGTCACATAGGGCTCTCGGTGGCGCTATCGGAACGGGACTGTTTGTCGGGTCAGGAGCCATTCTCAGCCTTGTTGGCCCGGCGCCATTGTTCATGGCCTATCTCAGCATGATGATTGTAGTCTGCAATGTCATGAACGTCCTTGCTGAGATTGTCACCTACCTTCCCATGAAAGGCATCACCATCCCCTATTTCGTCAAGCGCTTCGTCGACCCATCGCTCGCCTTTGCTGCGGGCTGGAACTACTGGTATGCCTATGCCATTCTCGTTGCAGCCGAAGCAACTGCTGGATCCATTCTTCTCGACTACTGGAAAACAGCCGTTCCCAGTGCCGTGTGGATTACCATATTCCTGATAGTTGTACTTTTCCTCAACATTGTAGCTGTTGAAATTTTTGGAGAATCGGAATTTTGGTTTGCGTCTATTAAATTCATCACAATCATGGGTCTCATCATCCTTGGATTCGTCATTATGCTCGGCGGCAGTCCCAACGATCAAGGCAGACTTGGCTTCCGATACTGGAAAGACCCCGGAGCATTTAATCCATACATAGTCGACGGGAATTCTGGTCGATTCCTAGCTTACTGGACAGCCCTCATACGCGCCGGTTTCGCCTTCATCACCTCACCAGAACTCATTGCCTTGTCCGCTGGAGAAACCATTGCACCTCGCCGCAACATCCCCAAAGCCGCTGGACGCTTCGTCTGGCGTCTAGCAATCTTCTACGGCTTCGGCTCCTTCATAATCGGCGTCATTGTCCCCTCCAACGACCCCCGCCTCCTCACCCCCAAATCCAACGCCTCCGCCTCTCCCTTTGTAATCGGCATCCAACGAGCCGGAATCACAGGCCTAAACCACGTCATCAACGCAGCCGTTCTAACCTCAGCCTGGTCCGCCGGCAACGCCTTTTTATTCTCAGGCTCCCGCATCCTCTACGGCATGGCATTGAACGGCGAAGCCCCCAAAATCTTTGGCACAACCTCCAAAAAGGGCGTCCCCTACCTCGCCGTACTAGCCACCTGGACAATAGGCCTCCTAGCCTATCTCAACGTATCCAGCACCGGCGCGCAAGTCTTCACCTGGTTCTCAAACATTTCAACCATTTCAGGCTTCATCGCCTGGATCATAGTAATGATTACCTATATCCGTTTCCGCAAAGCCCTCATTTTCAACAATATGCTCCATCAACTCCCTTACCGCACTTTGCTGCAACCCCACCTCAATTACTTCATTCTAGCACTCGTATCCTTGCTCACGCTTACAAATGGCTTTCAGGTGTTTGTCGCAAAGAATTGGAACGCCCCGGATTTCCTGGCGGCGTATATTACGCTCCCAGTGTTTGCGGCCTTGTATCTTGGCCACAAGGTGTGGTTTCGCACCCCGTTTGCGATTCGCGTGCGGGATATCGATGTCGTGTCGAATAAGAGGGAGATGGACGAGTTGTGCAAGCATGATGTTTCTGGGGCGCCGGTGCCGAAGAATGTGGTGCAGAGAGTGTGGTTTTGGATTGCTTAGGTGGAGTGTGTGTGTGTGGGTATTGTTTATGAGTCTTGGTGATTATAAGTAGTAGTTTACAACATGTTTTCAAGTACGTTTTCTGGTGGGATTGAGAGAGTACATGGAATTCATACACATAAGGTTCCCCCCCCCCCCCCAACAAACACATTGGATTGAAACGGCAAAAAGTCTAGTCAATATGGGGCACACAGTTCAAATGGGTATATTAAGATGAGCAGACTAAACGCAAACAAGCCATCTACTCTTTTCTCTCAGACGACTTTGAAGATGCAAAGCCAAAATCCTAGTCTAGCCATGGTTTACATGCTACGCAGATCATTACAGCTCCTAACCCTCGCTCCCATCCTCAGGCATAGTTTGTAACACCTCTTCCACCATGGCAATCAGCTCATCAACGTCCGGCCTCTCGGCAGGTTCAAGCATCAAGCATTTGCGCACAACCTCCTTGACCGGCTCGCTAATCGTGTCTTCAGTTTGCTTCTGTTTGCCTCTCTGGGGACCTTCGTCTGGGAACCTCCAGTCGCCGCCTAGTACGCAAATGCTCAAGCTGCCGCCCGTTTCGTCGGATCTGGATTCGAACGGGCTCTTGCCGACCAAGCAGGCGTACAGCGTGCAGCCAAGGGACCATATGTCGACTTTTGTGTCGATGACAGAGCCCGTCTTGACGTCGAAGAGTTCGGGTGCGCGGTATGGCATTGTGGAGTGTTCGGCGGCCGTGTCTTGGACTTGGAGGGCGAGAGAGCGGGATGTGATGGGCGTGGGTGAGGGTGCTAGAGAGCCGAGATCCATGAGAATCGGCGTTTTGCCGTCGTCGTCTATCATAATGTTGCCTGTGCGGCCGAGTTATTAGTGTCGTGTTGATTTATATGGTTTTGTCAAGTAGGAGTTGCGTACCAGGCTTAATGTCTCGATGCGCATATGCCCTTTCTCCACCTGGTGCAATGCCGTCTTGCGCCATTGTGACTTCTGATTCCTCGAGGAGACCCTCTGCTTCTTGTTCGCTGTCATTGTCATGTTCGCGATGTTTCCGATTGGGTCGCATCTCCATGCTTTCTGCTGCCGCTGCGTCTGCACGGGCAGCATCTCTCCGGACCTTCTTCGCCTTGTTCTCGCTCCGCGCGCCGCCAGGACCACCCTTAATCTTGTACTGATGCATCGCCTTGAGCGCCTTGCACACGCCCAGAAATAAAACCATCAATCTCCGCTCTGGAAATTTGGTGTGATTGACCAGATTCGCATTAATCATGTCCTGCAGATTTCCCCGGCGATAATACGGCAGAAGAATGTAAACCGTCTTCGCAGACGCATCCGACTTGTCAGTCTCGACCGAGTAATCTATCGAATGAATGATATTCGGGTGCGGTGAAAACAGCGAATAAGCTTCCACCTCCTTGAGCGCGAGGCTCACGCTCTCCTGCCCAAACGGACATCGAATCTTCTTCAGCGCGAGAAGCTGCTGATTCGAATTATCTTGCACGAGATACACGTAGGAAAATCCTCCCTAGATGCTAGTGATCAGCCCACTGCGCCCGAATACGTGGCGACAAGGGGGGGACATGGAGAGAGCTCACCTCGCCCAATAACCGTAGAATCTTGAAGCTCCGGCTGTTAATCTTGAGTTGCGGCGAGCTGGGAAAGCACACCATGCAGTTTGTAAACGAGTAGACAACGTCGAGGAAATATGTCCCCAGCGATCCCATTGTGCTTGAGTTGCTGTGGTGTGGTGCGGATTGTTGGCGGAGCTATGGACGGACGGGCAAGCTTGTGAGCTCAGTGCCGGGCAACTTGGAAGATAACTAGCTAGGAACGCGCGTTCCGGGTAGATTGAAAATCTGACGATGCAGTGAAGGTTGGTTAAGCCTAGAGGGCTTTCAGTAGATCACGCAAAGAATTATCGAGTGCGACAATGTGTCCTTTTGTGTAAGATGATGCGCAGTTAGTGGTCGCGCGGAGCTGATGAGGTGTTACGTCCGAACTTACGCCAAGTTGTGGCTGTGCAGTGTGAACAGCTCGCTTAGTTAACCCATCAGAAATAGAACTAAGCCCACCATACCCACTGTAGGGTTGTGTTTTAGCTTGAAAAGATTTCACACAGGAATTTGGACAGCTTCATGATGTACAAGGAAAGCTGAGCTGTAGTTGACGTATATATTTTAAATACGTTAGAAAATCTTCATCAAGTACCATCTTGAGGGCGTATAGCTCAGTGGTAGAGCGCTCGCTTTGCATCTCTGCAAGAATGCGAGAGGTCTGGATTTCGATCATCCATCCGTCCATTTTCTTTTTGATTTCCCAATGTTCTTTTTTTACACCCGTTGTTTTCATACGCGAATAGGTCTCAACTCCAAGTCTAGCTCACGTGCAGTCGAAAAAAATATACAGCTACAGGCTAAGAAAGATACCCCCTGTTTTTGTTTTTGATTGATTTTATATGACTGTGATAAGTAGGTACTTCAACTTGGAAACCCAAGTTCACATCTCACTGATAACAAAATGTATAGTTAGTTACCTATCTCAAAACACAAAACCCAGCATGGACATATATATTCAAATATCATACTTCACACACCACTACACCTTTTAAAAAAGCACCAATAATTACAAAAAAAAAACCCCCCCCCACAGCATGATCCCAACCGCCTTACCTACGGCCACAAACTCTGCGGCTTGTTTTCAAACGCGGCAAAATCAATCTTTTCATCCAGCGTCTCGAGGAAATCCTTGCCGGGGCCAAAATCCTTATTGCCTGCCAACATATCCAGCGTCTTGCGCGTCTTTTCGCAATTTTCATACCACGTGCGTTCGAAATTGAAGCCTAGGTCGTTGCTGAGAATGGCCCATTCGGGAAGCCAAAGCTTCTTTTCTTCGGCAGTCTTGTGCCACCAGAAGCGGCGCATGTTGTTGTTGTTGTTGTCGTTGTTGTCGTCGTTGCTGCCCGTGTCGTTTTCGCGGATCCAGTCTGTTTGCAGGGGGGAGTTTGGGTCCCAGCCGTGGACGATGCTGCGGTGGTAGACGATGGGGTGGATGTATTCGTTTGTGGGACCGAGGCTGCGGAGGGGCTGCCATTTGTAGGCTTTTTCTTGGTCGTTGTAGATTTCGGCGCCTTCGTGGCCGGGGACGCGCGTGTGGGAGCCGTTGAGGTAGTAGATGCCTGTGTAGGAGTCGACGAGTGGGCCGGTGCCCCAGCTGAAGTCGAAGTCTGTGTGGGCGTGAGGGGGGTCGCGTTTGGGCGGTTCGAGGTCGGAGGGGCCTGGGTTGATGATTGGGATGGTGGGTATGTAGGCTTTGATCTTGTCCATGACGGTTTCGTGGTGGTAGGTGCAGGCATATCTTATGCGGAAGAGCCAGCGTTTGTATTGATTTAGGAATTCTCCAAACTCATTCTCGTCAATGGCCAGATGGGGCGAAATGCACTGAAGCATCCAGCAGAGCGTGGCAGTTGCAATGTCTGTACAAGTTAGCTTCTAATCCATAGTTTTACTGTTATAAATAGCACTGACTTTCACTATCAGCTTTCATGGTCGTGAAGCAATCACTATTGCCACCTCCAATGTTGATGTGAACACCCGGAAACTGTGACGGATGTATTAGCTTACGAAATTCCATCATAGTTGTTTTTAGAACCCACCCAAACTTGTTTCAGCTCCGGCGTACTTTTAGTGGGATCTTTGACAATTTCTTCCGGAATATACCATAAAGTTGGACGAAACGCTGCTCTGCGTTCGTCCAAAGCTAGAGCATGGTATGCATGTTCAATGTCTACATCAAGTCAGCTCATACAACCGGATAGGAACTTGATGTACTGACGTTCAGTGAGCTTCACATTGTGAAAGCCATACTTGGTCCTTTCCCGAGCCATATCGATACCCAGCACATCCGGCACACCGAGACTTCCAACAGTGTCAAAAACACCTACAACCTTGACTTTCCGCGTCCCCTCGCTATCTCGCTCGAGATTTCTATGGGGGGCAATCTCCCAGGCTTCTGCTAATTGCTGTAGATCGTTTTCGTCAAGGGGAACGCCTTTAGCTTGCAATTCCTCTCCCTTTTTACTCAGCTTGCCCTTGGTAAACCATTTCCATCCCTGCGTCTTGCGGAATCCCACGCCCTCATCGTTCGCCATGTAAGCGCGGTACAGATCGGGAAAGAACTGCATGTGTATCGGTTTGAGAACGCCAATATCGGAGACCAAGCCAGCCACAGCTCTTGCGGTGTATGCACCCCGTGAAAATCCAAAACAGAAGATTTCATCGCCCGGTTCATAGTTCATGACGATGAAGTTATAGGCTTCGATGACGTTATCTGCGAGGCCAGCACCTGTTCCTCCTTGTCGTCTTGCTTCTGATTTACTCAAGTCGCCGGTTCCTATACCGCGATCGTAATAGACGATTTGATGAAATCTCCTCCCAGCGCTATTGGTACCAGTCCTTGCAATGAGGCGGCATAATTTTGTAATGTTACTAGGCACATTGTCCTTGAAGCTTACACTGGACTGCCATGTACCATCGCAGCAGATAACTAGTCGTCTTCCCCAGGGTTTATTGTCAGTCATTTTGGTAAAATTGGAAATATTTCAAAAGGTATAGGGGGATACGGAAGTTCAAGAAATGTCCACCACAATGGAACGAAAGGATGAGATATATATGCTCGTCGTCCAACGCCAATGCTTCGAGTCTCGAGTCTCTAGGCTTGGGCTTCTTCCGCTTATTGGATTCTCGGGAACATAACACAAGACGGCGCAAGGTCCGCACGGCGTTCAAAAAGACCCAATAGAATGGGTGTCACGGCGCATTAGGCAGTGAGGCAACACTCCTGAGTCCTTCGTTCTCCATGTATAGCGCATCTCACCGCGGAGCAGATCGAAACTCAGCCATGAGCCATGGCCCCACAACAACTGATAACTACGCCTCCACTTCTCGCTTTCTTTGGCGCAGCTGACAGAGGGCCAAGCAAATCGTTCTAAATCGAAGCGAGCAATTGTGCAGTAGTTAGCTGGCCTAAAGTTCAGCGTTCTCGAAGTCAGCAGCGCGGGAGGCCCGCATCTTAGCGCGAAGTTTGGGTAGCAGATGGACGATCTATAATGCGCCCAGATGGACCGGCAAGTATCTGGTGTATGTTCAGCTGTGATTGGGCTTGCGTAGTTACATGTGCAATTGTTGAGTATGGACCACTCGTACAACACAGCAAAGTGAGCACTGGGTCTTCGTGTACAACACTAGCCACTAATAGAGTAGTACGGTTTCCGATGATTCTTTCATCTATTAAATCTTCATATTCTGCATTCAGATTGAGTCCTTGGCTGAATTCCACTCCGAGAATGCAAACAGCAAAGGAGAGGGGAGGGGAGGGAGGGGTGGCTGTTTCTTTGGTGATAAAGGTTGGGGGGCGTACCGCTGGTACAGGAGGCTGATAGGAGCCGTGCCCCCAACACCTATAAAAAGAGTTGGTGAGAAACCCGACTAATTATCACTGCCTAGAAACCGCAAGAAATGATTGCGTGGGTAACTGTAGCAGTAGGTCTTGGCAATGTCGTTAGAACGTGTTGGCACCAAGAAGCTGATGATGGGCAGGTTGCATTTACGAAGCTGTGACTTGGGACCAACTTGCCCTGGTTACTAGTCAATGCAGTTGCTGAAAGCCTACCGGGTTCTGGCTGATTGGAAGAGAAAAGGACGCAAAGCTGATGAAAAATGAGGAGCATTCGCTTTATTTCTTTCATGTTTAGTGACCTCATTGTCTCTTCGTCAAGAGCTTGGCAGAAGGTTGTCGTGTGAGAGATGGTCGCGCTTGGTTCTGTTGGCAAAGTTTCGTTGGCACAAAACTGTGCGTCATTGCCAATGCAAATCCCTAAATGGCAAAAAAAAAATCGGCGTCGAATATAGGCGCCAACTTGGCACTTGATTTGTTGCTGGAAGCAGTAACTGTAGAAAATAGGGCTTGTTCTTGGGAGCCCTGGAGAAGTCTTGTTTTTTTGCCAAAAGACCGCTGAAGGGCCGGGACCGTCCAGCTTGCGGTCATGTCCTAGGTAGGGTCGAGCAGAGCATCTAGATCTCTCGACACAGGGCTCTAGATGCAACTATGTACGAAAATATAATACAGAAAGAGTGACTAGGTATTGCAGGTCATGCTGTGCAAAGTGCAAAGGCATTGCGTAGGCGATGGTCTGTCAAGTATTGTGAAGCTGGAAACCTATCAGTGCCTGCACAGTGCACAATTTCATTACATACATTTGGAATCTGAAGCATCTTTCTCCCTAACTAACAGTGCTTCGATACCTTCCAATGACGACGCAATACGAGAAAGCATACTCCGTAATATTGCTCTTGGACTCTTGGTTCCAACACGACACTTGAAAAAGTCAAGCATCTAGACAAGCCCGCCTCCTATTTCACACACCTTCTCTCTTCTTTCCAGAACAAGAAACTCCGCGTCTTCATCCTGCCCAATGCAGCAACTCTGCCAATCTGCGTCGAAACCAGGCGTTATGCTTGGAAGAATGCTTGGTTGCTGAGGCATCAAATAGGAAGCTTCGGAAGCTGCGCTGGCACTTGGACTTTTTGGAACTTTACAAAGCTTGTCACCAATGGGCATACAATGACGTCGGCCGAGCAGATCTGTGGTGGTGAGTCGTGACGGATGAAACGTAGTTACATAGTAATTGCCATTCAAATTTATTGATGTCGTACTTGAGATTTAAAATTTGCAAAATAGAAACTCTTTCGTAACATGGCCAAACAGATGGACCACGCCGTGATGTCATTCAACGCCCACCCAATGCCATGCAGCATGCTCCCACAGTCAATCATAAATGGTGTACCTCAACGCTATGGCTATGCATCAAACCAGATTTCCGCGCTGCGGAATATGCACATTTGCTCTCAAATTCAAAGTTCATCTCGTCGCGGAATATATATCTCCCAGCTTCTGGGACCTGGGACCAGGCCAAGCCACCAGTTATACAATCGGCCCATTTCTAGGATGAAGATCTTCGTACTGAAATAACTATTAGCGCTTCGAGGTCTTGGTAATCAGGGGCAAGTGGAACTAACAATCTTCCTGGAAGTTGTGTCCACTGATAAAGGACGTAGAAAAAGGTACGTTTGACCAGGTTGAACTCGGCCCAGAACTCTTCCATAAGAGTCATATTTGTTGCATCCCAATCGCGTCTGAAGTCTGGCATGCCGTCATCAACATCCTTGTCATTCTTGTCCGCGTCTTCGAGTGCGAGTTTCGTCTTCAAAACGCCCTTGTCGCTTTCAGCAGACGGCTGGGCATTCACATTGGCCACGCCTTCGCGCTTATCAATCATGCTTCGGAACTCTTTGATAGCGGATAGAGAATGTGAGAGTCTGTCCATGGTATTGATCAAGGCAACAAGCTCAGTGCGGCGTAGGGGCGGGTCCTTGGAAGAATCATGCTCGTCAAACTCGAAAAGCACTTTGAGCGCAGTTCCATAGCCATTGGTCTGCACCTTGCCCCAGAGCCTGCATTTGTCGCAACCTACACAGTCCATGACTCTACTCACGTTCCTGAAGCGGTTGCGGAAGTCTTCTTTGAGTGCAATGGCGTCGCGATCCTGAAACATGACTGTCTCGTCGAAGATCTCTGGGCCTGATGGCAGGGCAGATGCGAGGCGCAACACGGCATTTTTTGTGTGCAGGTCCTGTTCAGGGTCCTCGGAACAAAAAGAATAGTCAGAGATATGCTGCCTGATCTTGCCAACTGCACGCGTTATCAGGGCATAGTTGAAGTAGATGTTCGAGATGCGCTCTGGGAATTTATGGAGACGCTGCTCGTAGCAAGCCAGGTTTGGGCTCCATTGGCCAGTCGTCTGGTTCAAGTAATCCCAGCACAAATGGGTTGAGATGGAAGCATGCATGCCCGAGATGACACGATGAAATACACGCTTCTCGATACAAGTGTCATCGAGTTCTACAGGGTCAAGTCGATGGATCGCAGTCCCTTTGGCAATGGCGGACTGCACCTTCTGCTGGGCAACCTGCTCTTTCATGACATTGCGTAGCTGATTGGCGGCAAGCATTTGTTGTTGGTTACCAAAGGCACCGAATGGCGATGCGCCCGGTGCAGATTGTCCATTTGTGTTCGCATCGAGCTTTCGAGGTTTGCTGAAGCAGTTTTCGCGATAAATGGCTTCCCAGACTTGTTGAGCCCCTACACCAGCATATCCAGTGAAGCGTTCTGGATTGTCCACAAGCGATACATAGTCTCCCTTTGCGGCTGCTGATTCATCGTCAGGTACACAGTAGTCGCGATCGTCGCACTCGTCATCGTATTCGACTACACAGCTCTCATCCACATCTTCGCCCAAGCTGCCGTGTAGAGGACGCTTTCGCTCTTCTCTCTGTTGTTTCTTTCCTGGGTGCTGTGCTGTAGGGCCCTCGAGTTTTCCCAGCTCCTTTGCGCGCCACACTAGCGGTATGTCCTCCTCATTGTCCAATGTGTTTACCGCACATGCAACATTCCCGCACATGTCATTTTCATCGTCCCAAAACGGGCATTTCTTGCTGTATAAGCTTAGACGATAGTGAGAAAAGAAGTCGGTGTTTTGAGTAATTGAGTGGAGGTACGGGTGGACGACTTGGTTGAGTTGCTCAAGCATGCTGTAGCTCGCGCATGCGTCTGATACTATTGCGCCTGGCTCCAGCTGGAAGAGGGTCTTAGCCTTGGTATCTTGACTTTGTGCCTGTGTTGGCAGACACGACGATTTATTGCTTACATCGCAGACATTTGGCGGAGGATTCTTGGACTTTGAAGGCGATATATTGCCAGCAGCATGAGAGCTACCTAGCAGCGAAAAGACAGCCAGATAGAAAACATGCGCCGCTGAGTGCATGTCGAATTGGAAGCTTATGCTACGTAGTAGTCCTTGAATCAGCCAACGTCTGCAACAAAGCGTGTGCAAGGCGCGTGGGTAACTCTTGTGACACTTACAATCCAGGTCCTCTTGCTACAATATAAGGATGGGCGGGACGTCAACAGCCGGCTATTCGTGTGGGGTACTGCAAAGAGGCCAGAGTGTATTGAAACACGGGCGACATAAGCACAAGAACCCTGGCTGTGGCGGAGACGAAGTTCGAAACGGGCAATGGTTAGTCAAGGATAGGTGAAGGGTAATAAGTGAGAACACGGGCCGCCAACTATGTAGGTAGTTAATAGCAGGTGAAGAAACAGTGGCAGAGGGCGGACATGGTCACATCAGATCAGGTACAGTAAGAACAATTGCACTTGGCAATCACACGTTTGTCGACCGACCCATGATGAAAAAGCGCAATGTGGCCAGTATTACTAAATGTGGCAGTGCAGCAACAAGGGGAAGGAGCCAGTCATGGTTCCTGCTGGTCTTGGCTCCCCTGCGCCCGGTAACTAGTTGAGGCTGACAGCTCAAACACGCACTTCATCCTTCATCTACTATTATGTAGGTAGTTGCATAGTAGTAACTAATTACAGAGTAATCATCTGGCCACCTTTCTTCTCAGCATGGCCGAAGCACCCAAATCATCTGGAACCCCGTCAGACGCTTTTCCTCCCCCGCGTTCGACCGCGCCAGTACTGGCTCCCCAAGAGGTCCTGTCAGATCTGTCATCGCCGGCTCTTCTGCTCGTCGACGTGAGACGCACCGACTATGAAGGTGGTACGATTAGAGGCAGCATTAACCTACCAGCCCAATCGTTTTACATGAACCGCCGAGTATTGTACACTCTGGTCAAAAGGGCCGGCGTAAAGAGGGTCGCATTTTACTGTGGTACGTTCTTGCTCTGTGTAGGCTTGCGTCACGTGATATATCTACACTCCACACGACCTGGCCAACTAGTAGTGGCTTACTTGTCATAGGCTCGTCAAGTGGCAGAGGTCCGCGTTGCTCAGGCTGGTTTGCCGACTACATTGCAGAGCAAGGCGACACTGAGATGCAATCCCTGACATTAGGTGGTGGAATTAAAGGCTGGGTAAAGGGTGGTGAGCCATTCACAAAGCACATTGACGGCTTTGAGCCCGGGTATTGGAAGCAATTCGAGTGAGCCGGGCCATTTGTATCACAAACTCAAAATGAAATCAAAATTGGGCATTGCATTGGGTATATCGTGGGACTTTGCACAAAACCTGCCTTGGTGAATTTCACCAAAAGCTCACCTGATCAGGCGCTATTCATCATCAAGGTCGTCTTCATCATCTTCAACTATTCGTCGTGCCCTCTTCGTACGAACGACAGGCTCGTCGTCCTCTATTTCTGACCCAGAATCGACTACAAATGCAAGCTTCTTGCTTGCACCTGCACTATGCTTTGCAAGAGATGCATCGTCATCGCTGTCACTGCTCACGACGGCGTCATCATCGGTTGGATCACTGGTGAATATCTTCTCGGCCCTAGGCCTCTTCCGGGGTTGAGCTGCTTTCATGACAGCCTGAGTGCCACGACCGATTCCAGAGAGATCCAGGCTCGGCAGACTCGATGCTGGTACGTCAATTTCCACCTCGTCCTCAACGATGAAACTAGCGAGCTCAGAGTCCATTTTATATGCCTGTGTATCTTGTATTTCATCCTCGCCAATTGTGTCATCGGAACCAATCGTATCGGCCTGTGATGCGACATGGAAGCGTGGATCTGTCGGTGGTGGAGACGATTCCGCGCCTTCCTGAGCAAGCCCTGATGTTCGCCAATTTGGCGTCTTCGTGCGGGGTGTCTCACTACTGGCTTTGGACTGATGCACTGGCGTTTCCACAACAGCTTTGTCTTTACGCGGACGACCTCGAGGGGCTGGCGTTTTTGGTGCAGTTTTTGCATTTGCTTTGGGCTTAGGATCGGCCTTGGCCTTGGCCTTGGTCTGAGTCTTTGGCTTGGGCTTGGGCTTGGGCTTGGGCTCGACTTTGGGTATCTCCTGTGCAGCCTCTTCACCCTCGTCATCATCCGCCCACATGTCTTCGTGAATCACTGGTCTTGTATCTACATCTGACACAATTATGTCGATGTCAGCATCTGATTCGCAGTCAGAATAGTGCAAATTCTGCTTGAATATTTCAAGTTTATCCAAGTCCATATGGTGCATTCGTTGCATCGTATCGACAAATGAGCGCGATGCCCGTCCAGCGGCTCCAAGTAATTGTGGGTGGGAAAAGACTCGCTGACGCTCATAGTGACGACTATAATCTAGCCCACCAACTGTGAGGCCGTCCGTCTCGTCAAAAACAGTCTGAAATCGTCTTTCCAAGTCTAGTGTAGCTGCACTATCCAAAAGTACTGATTCCAGTGGCGGTATAATGCACGTCTCTTCACTTGGAAGAACTGCAGCAACAGCAGCCTTCTTTCCACGACGCTTGGGCACGGTCTCCTCATCCATCCGACCTGCACTAACAAACCCAGTGATAACACCATCTGGCATGTGAAATACCTTTGGTGGCTTCTTCATCCGTCCCTTCTTCTTTGGCTCGGGTAAGAAGTCTTTTGGCGAATTTTCCAACGGGATTTCAACAATACGCCGATCCACGACTGGCTTGACATCTGCAGGCAGAATTCTTCTCGAAATTTCGTCGTGAAAAGTGAACTGACTGCCATTAGCGATGATCTCTTGCATCCTCTCATAGCTGTCCTTGGCCTTGTTTGCATCGTTTTCTTCTTTGCCTTGCATTTGGAGCATGATGATCCTCCCCTCGCGTTTTCGCCCGGTACGCCCCATGCGCTGTAACATACGTATAGGAGATGCTTTTGAATCGTAACAAATAATGAGATCCACTTCGCCAATGTCCAAACCTTCTTCACCAATGGACGTGGCAATGAGCGTGTTGTAGGTGCCCATTTTGAACTTTTCAATCACTTCCAACTGCTCCCTCTGACTCATCCCCTCTGAATTCTTCCCTGAGGCCTGTCCTAGAAACACGCGGGGGCGTATCATCGGCTCGTGTCGCTTCAAGATCCGACTGATGTCTTCAGCACTATCGCGAAAATGGGCAAATACCATGATTCGTGTCTGCGAAGGTGGCGCACCTTCAGCGATTTCTCCAGCACCAGCATTTACGAAATGATCCAAGATGACTTGCTGGAGATATTCGAGTTTGGGATGGCCAACGAAGTTGTCGTCGGCGATCCAGCCTTGCAGTCGAAACATGAGTTTCCTGAAAGGCTCACTATCAAGGACTTGTTTCTTGTACTTTGATTTCGTTTTCTCACTATCTTCTTTGAAGTCTTTGAGCTTGACGTAGAAAGGAGTCATGCCGTGATACTTTAACAGATCCATGGCGTGTGATATTGAGGCAAGAATTGAAAAGAGAGCGTTGACAGTAAACTTGACAGCTTGGTTGGCGCAGCGGCCAGCATCCATAAAGAACTTTTTCTTTGCCTGCTGACAACCGTATGGTGTAAGGTCGAGTGGGTTACTGCTCCAATAGGCATTCAGTCCAGCTACCTTACTCACGAGGGGCTGCAGCGCTTGGCTGTATAGTTCCATGCACATTTCCATCTCTTCACTATTGTGGAATACTTGCTTCTCAACTCTGCGTTGATGTACGTAGCTGCAAATGTCCATTGAGTTTTCTGTGCGAATCTCGACCCTAGAAATGTCTAGCCCGTCTATGACCTTTTGGACAGCTTCCACATCTGCGCCAGGGGTGGCGGTCAGAGCAAGCACACGGAAGCTTTGGTTGAAGCGTCGTAGGAAGCTGACCACTTCCACGTATGCATAGGCGCCAGTTGCGCGATGTGCCTCGTCGACAACAAAGAGCACGATTTTCTTGGGATCAGCATAGCCATGTTTGAGGTCATTGAGAAATGTCTGTGGGGTCATGAAAAACACTCGCTTGGTTTTCCATTCCTCAGATCTCAGCGCTGGTGCAACGCCGCCTGTAAGCATTGTAGTGTAGGAGCGTGGAATACCTGCAATACCGAAGCAAGCCTCGACTTGCTGTGATACAAGAGGCTTTGTAGGAGCAACGAAGACGATTTGCGCCTCTGTAGTCCAGCGGAACCAGTTGAGCATAATTGTAGCAGCGATGAAGGTCTTTCCAAGACCAGTAGGGAGAGCGACCAGTAGATTGTGGAACAGGCCTCTTTGGACGATATTGAACTGATAGTCTCGAATTGTCCCCAAGTTTGTTGGGTAGACCCAAGTCTTGACAGCCTCTGGATCGAGCTTGTGATGAGTTGGGGGCTCATTCTTCTGATCAACAATGAAATTGTAACGTTTGTTGGCCTGTGACTGCGGCAAATCCCCATTGGCCTGGCGCCCAAAGAGCGTAGTTTGCCGCAGACTTGCCTGGGAAGCCACTACTCGTTTCTGCGGCCCAGCTAAGGTATCATTATCGTCTAACTTTTGAGGCGACGACGACGAGGATGCAAATGCGTCAGATGGTAAGTCAGCCAGCTCATTTGCAAAGTCATAGTCAGTTACGGCGTCATTCGATATCGGCAGTTTAGGAGACTCGTCAAGCGGTATAGGTGAGTTAGACTTTGCGGGAGATGGCGGTGCATGTGGTCTTGATGTTGAGGCTATTGACTGCCGACCAGGAAGTGACACAGTCCCTGTCGTATTCACAACACTTGTCGGTTTTGCAAATGCTGGTGGTCGATGGACACCAATTGTTGCTGTCTGCTTCGCCCATATCGCACCTCGTGGCTTCCAGGGTGGTGAGTGCTCTTCGGGCGGCTGGGTGAAGAACATATCTGGCATATCCAGGGTTGTGGTTGGCATGTGGATAAGGTTCTTCCTCTTCTGAGCCGTTGTTTCTCTAACAGGCACTGCATCTTCCACTTGCGCAGCCCCATCTCGGTTTCGACTGTGAGAAGCAGATGAAACTTCTTCATCGTCTACTTTTGCCGGAAGCGCCACGTCACTCGCCTCACTGGACTCGTCGTCACCTGAAGAAACAAACGCACGACGCCGGACGATCAGTGGTTTGGTTCGCGAATGAGATGCAACCCTTTCATCTCCTGAGGCAATCTTGCGTCGCTTAGCCGGCCTGGGAGACGCTTGGAGGGCCGGGGTAGTCTCCTTTTCAGCCTGAGTAGCGGCAACTAAGAGTTCGGTGTCGTTGAACTCGTCGCCATAATCGTCACTGTCAGACATTGCCGTTGCAAGTCATGTGGAGGTGCAACTGTGTCTGCAGTGGCGTAGAGTGAGGTGAAGGTTGACGCGTCTCGCCTTGTCTGACTAGCGCGTTAGTTATTGAAAAAAGGCGGGGGCCCTGCACTGGCGCAGTAGTTCCTTCCACAAGTAGGGCTCGCCCGCACGCTAGCCAAAAATAGTAGCATACTTTTCCCAGAAGCCCCTAATGAATACGACCCTGCGTGAATAATAAATGGAGAATAAAATGGCCTCGGGCCCTCTCCCATCTTCCACCGCGACTTTCATCCCCAACATTCGTTTTTTGGCTCGAGAACATAATTTTCTACCATACATTCGCTCACCAACGTTACCGTTTCTCTTCTTAATTCAACCATTACCCTCGTGGCGCGTGACATCACACACCACCAAAACAACAACAACAACAACAACAGCAACAATGAAGTACATTGCCATCCTCGCTTTTGCCGCCGGCGTCCTTGCCCTTCCCGAGGGTGCCTCCGTGACCAGCGCCCCCGCGCTCTCGTCAGCTTCTGCTGTTCCCCTTTCGCCTACCGTTTCTTGCATCAACGCATGCCCTGCCTCGAATGTAGACTGCAAGGCAGCATGCCTGGGCATCGCTCGTCCCAACGCTTCGCAGGCCATTGACACCAACAAGTGCGCTGCGAAGTGTGACCAGGGCGATGGAACTGCCTCGGCTGCCATTGCCTTTTCCAAATGCGTTCAGGGATGCATTGCCAGCCTCTTCCCTAGCAGCCAGACTGCCTTTGGCGATGGCGGTGCTGGTGGTGCTTCGGCTGCTAGCGGTGCTTCTGCCACTGGCACTGGCACTGGTGCTAGGCCTTCGGGCTCTGCTGCCAGCTCTGCAGGCTCGGCTGGTAAGTTTGCTAATGGCAAAAAAAGTTTTTATGGATCTGGGATCATTTCTAACGTGTGAAATACAGACGCTTCTGGCTCTCGCTCTGGCTCTGCTGCTGGCCCTCAATCCACTGGCGCAGCTATGGCCAACACGGTCCACGTTGCTGGTGCAGGTCTGGCCGGCCTCCTCGCCGTCTTTGCTTTGTGAATGGGGTTTTTTGGTCTTGTCATGGATTGTTGCAATGAGTTTTTGATGGATTGGTTGGATTTGAGAGTAGTTTGTCAGGAGTGGTGCAGGATGCGTTTTGATACCTTTGATATTGTTTAATGAATCTGCAAATGACGTGGGCGATGTGCCTCAGTTTGTAGATGTACACTGTTATGCAAATCGCATCTCTGCACGAATCAATCGCTAAATCGGGCGTGGGGCCCGTTATGTAATGCCACCCCTGCCTATATGATGACGTGAAACCACTGTGCTTGCAAAACAATCCTACCACCACGACACACGACTGACTCGGCCAATGGCCTGACGTTTCCCTCCCCCCCCCCCC
>SSBG01000050.1:49063-90991 GCA_028220655.1 Shiraia bambusicola | reverse complement strand
GGGGGGGGGGGGGGGGGGGGGGGGGGGGGGGGGGGGGGGGGGGGGAATAGAGGAGAAGCAGAGATGGAGATTTGGGTAGCGAAGGCGTTGATGCGGAGAAGAACAGCGAGACCTGGGGCTTTGTACTAGCAGGTGGGTGATGGGAGTTCACGCACTAACTAGCCGCACAGGTGGATGCCTCGGCACTGGCAGAGGCGCTAGACCAGATGCAGCCGTCTCGCCTCTGGAGTTGCAGCGAATAGAAGCGGGCCAGTTTGTCCGGCAGCCGACTGTAATCGACTGTGTGTACGGAGTATGATGCTTTGGATCATAATAATTACCGCCCTTGCGGCTCTGAACTTTGAACAAGGGCTGCTGGCAAGCATGTGAAGACTGCCAGAGTCAAGCCTGCTAGAGTCAAGCCTCCAGACTCGTAGCCTTCATAGGTAAGTAACTAATTAGCTACATACATAGTATGGCGGGCTCTCGGACCACTCCCACATGACAGACCGTGTTGGGCGCATACATAGTAGCAACAGCCAGAATGACGACAACCGCTGACCTCGGGGGAGTCGTCGGGGCATCCACAGGTCTGGGGCAAGTCATGCGAGGACGAGGTGCATGACATGTGAAGATGCATAATAGTCCCCAGTCCCCAGTGCTACGCTACACCCACTCTCCAGTCTCATCCTCCGCCCAGCCGAATATTAATGACAAGCAACCGTCTTGGTGGCAGACGAATTGCTGAACAGCAAGTAGCCAACAAACGCTCCTACAGCAACTGCAACCATGACCCAACCATTGTATGTCATAAAGAGCAGCCTAGCCCGTCAGCCATGCATACACCCGCGCATCCTTGAATCCCATCAGAACTTACATGATGAAGAACGAGTACGACACCTGCATGGCATAAAACAAGCCCTTGACAATCTTCGTCTGCTGCTCTGATGTCCTCCCAGCCTGTCTTCCTGATCCAAGTAATGAGCTCGATTCATTCGGCATGTCTTGGTGCGCTGCCCTCAGCTCATCTTCTTTTTGCTTTTCGTGTCCTTTTGGGCCCTTTTTTCATAATGTGCATGCGACTCACCTCTAACATCATCCCCGCTCCTTCGTCCCTCTGACCCGTTACTCGAAGATGTCTCATAGCGTCTCGACGCCTCACGAACCGCTTCGTAGCCTGCCGTGAGAAGGACAATGGCGATTAGCGATACAATGAGCGAGCCCATGCCGTTGATGTGCCAGCCTCGGAAAATGATGCAAAGGTCCGTCGTATCCCAGGTAAATAACATCTATCAAGCATGCATCAGCATTGCGACAAGGTTGCGAGCAGATTGTCGTACGTTCATGTTGCATTTAGGACCATGACCCATGCCAGGCATGCCATGATCCATGTGGCCGTGATCCATATGTGAGTGGTCCATCTTGAGCTTGTCAAAAAGTGACGAGGAAGAAGATGAAGAAGAAGAAGAACAACAAGAAGAAGAAGAACAAGGCAGAACTAGGGAGCGTGGAACAAGTCGTGCTTGTCGCAACATGAGACGCGTGATTGAGCATGTTTATGCACAGACCCCGTGGGGGGAGACGGAGTAGTTATCCCCGCCTTCGATTCGTCATCCGATGAATGTATAGATCAGCGCTTCGAGTCTTGATAACCTCCGCAGCCGGACACAAGGTGCCTTTTTTTTTTTTTTCCTTGTACAACATTCATTATAATATCTAGGATGGTCACCACACAATGAGCCTTCTTATGCGATCACTCCGCCCGGCAGCGCGCCTGTTTCCACTTGCGTCGCAACCACAGCCGATACGGACTTCCGGGACTCTCATACGACGCCACCTCTCGCAATCTCCAGCAGCTACCCCAATCGGTCCTCCATTGAACATACCCAAATGGTACCAGAATGCCCTGGCGCATTTATATATCACCACACGCTGACAAAACGTACCAGGCTTGCTGAAAATTCCCACATGCTCAGACCGCCTATCAACAACTACTGCGTCTACGATGAAAACCTTACCGTCATGATTGTGGGCGGTCCTAACGAGCGCAGAGACTACCATATCAACGAAACCCCAGAATGGTTCTACCAGTACCGCGGTTCCATGCTCCTGAAGATTGTCGACGCCGCTCTCCCTCCTGCTCAGCAGTTTCGCGACATACACATTCATGAAGGCGAAATGTTTTTACTACCCGCAAATACACCGCACAACCCCGTCAGATTCAAGGACACGGTCGGCATTGTATTGGAGCAGAAGCGGCCCGAAGGAAGTGTAGACCGATTACGATGGTATTGTCAGAATTGTGCTGAGAAGGTGCATGAAGCGTCTTTTCATTGTACAAATTTGGGAACGCAGATCAAGGAAGCGGTGAATGCATTCAAGGAGGACAAAGAGGCGAGAACTTGTAAGAATTGCGGCACAATATGTGACATGGCACCGCAGCCAAAGTCGGGATAAAAGATCTAGGCTCAGAACTTGCTCATGGACAGACAGTGTGCTGGACATGGGGGGATAGTTAGGTCTAGAGCCCCTTCCACATTGTCTTGGTGACATGGTCCGTCTTCTTCCTGCTTGGCTTCATGAGACCCAGGTACTTGAGCTCGGCGAGCGCTCGTTGGAACAGAGCCCTGCATTTGATGAGCAAATGCAACATTACAGCAATAGGCAATCATAGTACTTACATAGTATTGGACTGGTCTTCTTCTTCGGGGTTTCCAGCTATCGCATTGAAAGCAGACCACAAATCACTCACATTAATCAATGCCCCAGACTCGAGGTACATTTGATACAAGATTGCAGTTGCAGGCTGTGTCGCATTGAAAGCAGCTGCAGCACCATCAACCCTATTGCAGCACTCACAACTTAGATAGTCGTGAGGCGTCGCTAGAGCGCGCTCGACTGCAAACCGAGGTCTTGGTTGGAAGACTTCAGTGTGTGGCGATTTGAGGTCGTAGATCAAGACCTCGCAAAGAAACAATGATTGCGGGTCAATGAACGCTGAAATAAAATATGCTTCCAGCTCAGTGTGAAACCGCCCAATGAGGTCAGAGTACGCCTTGTCTTGTTCAGAAAGCGCAGCTTTGTGTTTACTTAGGAGAACCTTTTGAGCGACAACTGTTGTTCTGAGACTGTCGTTACGGACATCGTATTGTGTGCGAAGTGGCGCCGACGTCTCATTCTTTTCTAACAAGCTGGCGAGTTCCTGCTGAAATACAGACAAGTCCATTGAAAGGATGCCGCCCGGCAAGTCCTTCATGGCTGCGAGTAGTTGAAAAAACTTATCAGAGGACAACTTGTTGACGAACATCATTGTTTCTCGCATCAATGGTGTGTTCTTTAGCTCTCCAGACGTCGCTCGAGCCCAAATCGAAGAGAAGCCAATGTTTGGCGATAGCTGGAGTGCTACACGGATGTTTGACAAAATTTGTGCCGCTCGACTTATATTTGACAGGGCTGTTTGACCCAAAGTAAGGTGCTCAGAAATCTTCTCAAATAAAACCTGATCCGAGTCCAACAATGTGCGAACAATATGTGCCTGTCCATCGTCTAGCAAAGCTTCTACCCAGCGTCGGAAGGAGGGCAAATTACGTATGGCTTGGAAAGCGTTTGCCGAAAAGTCATTGAAGCCCAGGTCGGAATTGAGGAATATACTCGGATAGCAAGCGTAGAAATGTGACATGTAGGCATACTTTAGGCCATCGCAAAAATCCTGTACATTTTGCACATGGTCTTTCTGTCGATCAAGCATTCGACGGCATAAATTGGGGCCTATGCACAGTCGTGCGTCTGGATTGGCTACTGTCGCGCAGAACAGCTTCTCGATTATTTCATCTGATTGCGTGACGTCGAACTTTTCACCATCCAGGTAGCGCAATGATCTGCCTGATATTCTATCTTCAAAGCTTTCTGCAGAGGTAGCAATGCCAAACAGGAGCACAAAAGGGAGACGGTCGAGCCATGAGCTAAGAATGGATCAGCTGTGTCGCATCGTATAGTCGTTCCCAAGTCTTACTGCAAGAGGCCCACCATATCGGCGAGCAGGTTAGCATCGAAAGCCTCGCTATCTTGGAAAGCAATGACGACGCTTGAAACGCGATTCTTCTTTCGCCATTCTTGGATGTGACCCAGATCAAAATTAAGCAGCTTGGGGCCGTTTCTCGAAGCAGCTGCGGGTTTTTCAACATCTTCATCGTCATCGTCTTCGATGCGCAACGTGACCTTCTTAATCAAGTTTTTTAGCAATGTCTTCAAATTTGGGCCCTCGCCCGAAGTTAGCACAACGAATGCGCTGTTCGTTTCTCCTCTGACTTTGCGGCCAAGGCGGTGGAAGAAAGGACCATGAGACGCAATGCTGGGCCCTGCGACAATGAGGCCAGTAGGGATGGCAAGTCTTGTCTCGTCTGGAGATGCACCAGCAGTCGCAATGAAATTCACTATCTTTTCCTGGACAGCGCTGTCGGCCTGTTCAAGAGTACTCTGGGTTGTGTGAGTATTGATCCACATATTCAATCTACACTTACATTTATGCGTTCTTCTTGATGTGACCACAAGTCGCGATACGACTGGAGTCGCTCCTGTAGCTGACCATTTGGGTCATATTTGCCTGTGCGCTGACGCTTTGGTGATGGCTCTATTGCTAGAGAGGGTTCATATATGTAGCATCGTTCGTGTTCCATCCTTCCAAGAGTTTGGCTGGTGTACAGTCTCATGTGCCGTCGGGAGGTTGTCGAAGGTGGAGGTGCGTAGTGTAAAACACGAAAGCACGGGATTTCGCGAGTTCAAGGCCAAAGCTTTCTCCCAATCATTTGTGACCAATAATTAGTGGTACACGCCAACGTCACCGCATTATGCTTTCAAAGGGACAAATTCGACGAAATATCTGCAATTGATTCAGGCTACTTAAACACTTTGTGCGGATTAAAGGCTGTTTGAAAGCCTTACGCAGATTTCTGGACTGTAGGTTCACTTCGTTAACAATGTGTTCAACACTTCCGATATTATGATCTGCACTTGGCAGAATTTAATAGATGCAACACTGTACCTTATTGATCACATAGCCATAGCAGGCAAGGCCTACAGGCTTCACCCATGTGCTTCATCAGTCACGCCTGGACAGCCTGCCATCTCTGCATCAGGATAGTCATACCCACAAAACAGGCAGTACTTGAAGTTTTCCCGTAAATAATGGAGGAGCTTATCGAGTCGTTCTACAACGGTCAGAGCCTCAAACGCAGCCAACTCGGGATCTTCATCCTCGAGTTCGTCTTCAAGGGTAGTGTAGAAAGGTGCAAGGTCATGGCCTTGCGCAACCTTGGAGTCATTTTCTTCATCTTCATCCACTAGAGTTGGGAGCCGCGAGGCAATGCTGTTGTTCAGTTCTCGACGTTGCTGTTTTTTATGCATGATTACAGCTCTTTGTCGCGCACGACTGCGCCAGAGCACATTTACGTCTCTGGCTGGCATGTCTGATGGGTCGGGATGGCCATGATCTTCGGCCTTCTTCGCCGTAAGGCGTTCGGCGATTCTCTGTGCATTGTCCAGGTCTCTTGCGAGTTTCCTGTCTTTCTGTTCCTGCCGCCGCATCTCGAGGTAGTCGTGCTCTTCCTCCTTGGAGCGCTTGACCAGCCGCTCAGCCTCATCCCACTGTTCCTTGAACTTGCGCTTCTTTTCTGATTCGAGACCGATCCCGCTCCGGTCAGCCTTGACTGTGACCTGTACGGGCACTTTGCGCGCATTTTCTGATTTTCCCAGAGTACCGCCTTGCTTGAAGCCGAGTTTAGCCATCATCTTGAAGCCGATGTTAGACTCGGGGAGGGCAGTGGCCAGCGCCTCTTCACGCGCTGCCTCTGCCTCTGCTTCGCGTTCCGCCTTGGTCTTTTGCACCGCTCTTGCTTCGCCCTAGAAGCACACGTGTTAGCAAAGTGCTTTTTTTTTGGCCGAGTCATCGTCGGTTCCTGCATACCTCTTTTCTTTTGCGCGCAGCCCGCTGTAGCGACGTCTCATATGATGGGCCTTTTGGCGCATCCTCAAAGACCATGTTCATATAGTCATCTTCGTCATCAGATTGCGCCATGATGGTGAAGTTGCTGCAGGTGTGGTGTTGTTGTGTACCTAGGTAGGTAGTACACTTGTACCTGCGTTTTGCACGTCCCACATTTTAAGCAGTCTTGGCAGATAATTGGCAACCCCAGAACCGCTACCGAGTGTTATTACTCCCCCTAGACATCCAAATTCACTCTTGTTATGACAAGCATCCAGCCGGTTCATCTCGCACTAGGCCAAACTTCAAACTTGAAAATCCTGTGGTGAAGACTTTTGCATACCACCTTTGCGCATGGCATGCTCCGGCCATGTTCCCGGATTCGGCCTGATAGGTATTAGGTATTAATTAATAATACGGAGGAGACAGATGCTAATCTTGCACTTCTCAGGGATACTACCTACACCAAACGGCATCGACATGTCACTAGACTCTCACTCGTAACAGCATCCACTGTGCAAGACGGGCGGGACCAAGACCATTCCAAGCATATTCTGTACTCCGTAGGTAGGTAGGTAGGTAATTAGACGGATGTAATTACTACCTACCTACCTACCCATCTGACCACATGTCTACAGTCTTCGCTTGCTGCCAACCAAGCGCTTATCATACGATTACCTGCCTACTCCGTACTTACATAGTACCTATTGCAACCCCGCACTGTGGCTCTTTCATGTGAAGTTTCAAGGCATTAGGCCGATGATCCTTTGGACTCGCTGTAACTCTTTTATTGAGCTCTGACCAAAAGCGCCTGCAACACTGCAAAAATCAAGGCGCTCTACTAAAGACAGTTTAAAACCCGACAAAGACTGCCACTTGATTGGCTGCAGCCCCGGTCGTGCTCTGCATGGCTAATCCTTAACTGGACCACCAAAAGGTTGCTCCCGGCTTGGCCCGGAGTAACGTGCGGCTGTCCAGTTGTCTGCTATGCAAGACGCTCTCACCTTCACTAGGTAGGTAATACCTACATAGTATGTAATTACTTCAAATGCTCTCAGACGGCTATATGGCCTCTGCGTGGTCGAACACTCTGAGCAAACAGGCTACCCAGTCATGTTCGGTCTAGGTACATTCTACTCGGTACCTACAACAGCCTTCACTGTGCCGCCAGTCGTGCTTCTTTTGACTCGGTCTGTTGCTCAACTATGTAGGTACCACTTACAAGTATACAACAGGCTATGGTACCTATGCCACCACCATGCTCAAGAGTCCATCATGAAGCATGTGCCAATCGTTGGACAAATCCAGCCTCGGCTCTTGAACGTGCGCAAAAGAGTGGCAATGCTCTCGGACATGTACCATAATAGGCTACCCTGTTAGCCACCCGCTAAAAGGTACTGGGGGAAATGAACAATGGACATGAACTTACACCCCTGTGGTTGATCGCGTCCTTTTCCAACATCCGAGCCATCCCTACCTAGTACTGTCGATGGAACGCCTCTTTTGTTTTGGCGCCAGAGATAGCCTGTGGATAGCTAATTATCATAAAAGCCCTCCCCCGCAAGTATCTGCTCCACCTTCTACTTGTAAAACCTGGGGTTCCTTGGGCAGGCTTATACGACTTCACTGCCGTATCTCTTACAACAGCCATTCTGCTCAATAATTTGGACGGTTTCCAACACGTAATAATCCTTTCATAAATTGCCTGTCCCAAATGTCGGACAACATGGAGTCCAAGCCCGAAAATCCAGGACATACGGAGGAGGTGTACGGCTCTCCAAAGAGGCGTGGCTTCATCGACAAGCTCTACCCTCCTGGACCCAAACCTGGCGCGAAGGGGCGCATGAAGAACCACTGCAGAAAGTTCTGGTGGTGTGGTACGGTTCTCGTTTATAGCCTCGAGGCGCAGCACAGCTAACGCATACCAGACTTACTCGTCTTCGCTATTTGTACTTTGATCGTTGTACTCCCCGTCATCTACGTCGGCATCAAAAACATTGCCCAAGACGAGCTCAATAAGTCTTCGATAGAACTTGTCTCAGAAGTCGTTACCGATCCTAAACCAGACAGCGTTCATCTGAACCTCAAGACTATTATCGGGAGCAACAGCAGTTTCCATCCCACACTTGACAAATTCCGAGCTTCTCTTTCCCTCGAAGGAAAAAAATATCCTTTCCTCTATGTTGACATCCCCAGCGTCAAGGCGGAGAGGCAAGTCCATGTCACTGTGGATCAGGATGCCACATTCCCATCTCTGGATGCCTTTACCGAGTACTCCAAGATTGTTCTCTCATCAGAGACTTACAAAGTTCGTCTGTCAGGCAAGACCAAGCTCCACCTCGGAGCACTACCCACTTACGACGTCAAATACGAGAAAACTCTCACCCTGAAGGGCAAGTCGGATGACGAGCATTCCTATTATTCAGATATAATACTAACCAATTTACAGGGTTGAATAACCTTTCGGGTATGCAAATCTCTAACATTAAGATCCTCGGCGCACCTCTCCCCGACGGCTCCAATATGGTTGGCGATGTGATGATTCCCAATCCCTCGGTCCAGTCCCTCGAGCTGGGCAATACCACGATGAATCTCGCTGTTGACGGAAAGTCCATCGGCATCGCTCTCCTCCCAAATCTCTTCCTGAAGCCCGGAAACAACACCTACTCGATGCAGAGCACGGTTGACCAAATCAGCGTCTTGGGTCTTGTCCAGACAAAGTACAAGGATGCCGTCCTGCCAATCCGAGCGGTCGGAAACTCGTCTGTCAACGCTGAGGGCCAGAACTTGACCTACTATTCAGCAGCCATTCAGGACAATGTCGTCGACATTTCGCTGAACATTGCTCCCGCCCTTGCTTCAATTGGCATCAATTCCACCAGCTCTATTTAATCGTGCATGGATCAAAGAATTGA
Organism: Shiraia bambusicola; assembly: GCA_028220655.1. NCBI lineage: Eukaryota > Fungi > Ascomycota > Dothideomycetes > Pleosporales > Shiraiaceae > Shiraia > Shiraia bambusicola. Next base: position 82,117 of record SSBG01000050.1, on the reverse strand, counting down.
GAAATCCCAATGGCGAGATCAAGGCGTCTTGAGCCATGTTTGATTATGGAGGACAACGGGACGACATAGCAGCAAGTCCGGAAAGCGAATTGGAGGAAAGAACCGAAAAAAAAAAACTTGCGACGCTGTTTAATGGCGGCACGCTCATTTTTGTTTGGGCTGGATCTGGTGTATGATATCCCATGACTTTGATGAACATGTAACTACGTCGAGTCTTGACTGTTTAATGAAGCGCCTTTTTTTTCTTCTGCACAAGTCATGATACGATTTTCTTGCTTAGCACGTTTCACAAGATTTATGCTAGGTATAAATACCTACCTAACACGACAAACTCAACCCTCCGTTGGTGCATTGCGTCATGTTTCAGATAAATGCAGCACATTTCAAGAATCAACCAGCAGAAACGTGAGCGGGCGTTCTCGGAGCGGAGACGCTGCCTGTACAGTGTTACTACTCAACTTATTCTTCAAAGTCCATGGCCAAATCAGATGTCAATCATCGCTCGAGATGAGTTATAATACTCGTCAGACCATGACTTTTGCAGTCTATGAAACTGGGTCAGTTGGAAAACAAAGAAGAAAAAAAAAAACTCTTCAAAAGTCACGTCAGGTCGAGTCAGTGAGTGCCGTGCGTAGATAATGATGATGCCCGCTCCCACCAAAGCAATTCGTCATGATCACTGCACGACACACAAATCACACCACCCTCACGCAAAAAGCACCAGGCTGTTTTCGGCTTCACATGTTTTCCCCAAGGGGACTGGAGCAAAAGGTGTGTGGTGTGTGGTGGACTGTGGAGAATTGTCTACCTACCCCACATGGACACTTTTACCCCACGCTGATCATGGGGCAAAGCGACCAAGCTATTTGAAGACAAAGACCCGAACAAAAGTCAAGAGTTTTACGATTCCCCCGCAAAAGATGCACAGATACATAGTAGGTACATCGGTAGCATGTGATGTGTTTGGCCTTGACAAGAGTTTGCATGCGCGCTAATCAACTAATACCTAGCGGGTTGGTTGGAGAGCCATGTTGTGTGGTTTCGCGGCATTTGCCATTTTGCCTCTTTTTGCTATGTAGGTATCATCATTCGACTTCCCATTCGCCAATGAAGAATTCCACAATATTGTTTGCTGCTACAGAGCCGACGGCGTCGACAAGTTTGGTCTCACGCGCGGTGTTGCCGCTCGTGGCGCTGAGGGCAAGCAGCACCAGCTCTTGCAGACTCCCGGCAACGTCGCTGATTGCAATGACCTGCTCTTGATTGAGGGGCGGCTCAGTCGTGCAGTACGGAAGCAGGTCATGGACTGCAGTTGCTGGCTCACGGTGCAAGGACCCTCGTGAGGCTGCTTGGTTCAGTGTTTGCGGTTGCATAAGACGACTTTCCCGCTCTCGATGTGTAGTAGGCTTGGGGAGCATAGTATGCTCAGATCTATTGGTGCTTCTAGCAGAGATCGATTGCGCATACCGATCGCCTGGTCTATCTGCTTGCGCGTAACCTGTAGATGCAGGACCCGGGGACGTGCGGGGGGCATATTTGTTACCATGTGAGCTTATATGAGCATGCTTTGTCGAGCTGGGGTTGATCGAGGTATTAGACCGGATCATGCCGGCAACAATAGCTAATTAATTAACTATTTGATTTTGGAGAGCTGGAGAAGGAACAACGGCATGAGCTTAAGGTTGGCTGGCGCACTTGACGTTCCCCCGCCTGCGTATCTCGCGAGACGGCTATATGCTGTCGTCACCGATTTACTGCTCCAAGGTAGGTAGAATTGACGATGCGAACAAGGTAAAGTTCAGATAGACGCTGAAATTAGTTAGTTTGGTGTGTAGACAATTCGCTTTCAGTGCTGTCACTACCTTTTCAGGGCCAGACTGGGACCAGAAATGGACTGTCAGACTCTGCTGAAGTGGTGTTGGATCGGCAGAGAAGCACTTTCTTGCATGGACAAAACTTTAATCGCGACAAAAGGCAGGGAAGGAGCCACTGCCGTCAAGTAGGGGAAGTGGCGAATGAGGAAGGCGCAACTCCCTCGACTGCTTATAAGAGATGAACTTTATTCGCGCGTTTATTGCATGGTAATAATTAACTACAGGTAAGTACCATTCATCCATGCTCCGTACAGGTTTTGTATGCCTTTGTGCCATTTTAAACAAGAAATGGCTATGCAATGTTCAGCAGGATTTGCAAATGCAAGTGTCTATGGTTCGAATTGGGTATCATGAGAGCAAAATACAAGTAGGTTACAAGCAGGTTACAAGCAGGTTACAAGCAGGTTACAGGCAGGTTACAAGTAGGTTACAAGTAGGATGGCATTGTCAACGATGCAGGTCTGTCGGTGACGGTTGTAGCCGTTGCTTGTCATCATCCTTCTTCTCATCAGCCTTACCACTGTTGCTCTTGAATAATCCTAGTAGCCCGGTGGACGGTGCTGGCTCAGGATGGCGTGCCTTCATTTCCTCCAGTTCAGCCTTGACTGCTTTGAGTTCGGTTTGTAGTTCCTCTAGATCTTCGCGAATGTCGTCTCGCGCAGTCTTTGCTTTCCTCCTCTGGCGCCATTGCTCAAATAAGATGACGCCAATTCCCACGGCGAAAATAAATGTTTCAGCAACAAAATTGGCACCCGTCTCAATGGCCTTTTGTTCAGACAGCGGCCGTATACGGGGCTTGGTTCGATCCTCAAGCTTCTTCTTTATGGCCTCTCGTTCCTTCTCGGTCATAGCCTCCTCTGCCTTCATTTCTGCTTCTGTCTTTACAGTGGGCGTTGCAGCCTTGTGACGTGCAGCTTCTGCAGCTTGCAGCTCCTTTTTAATTTGGCGATCAATGACGGCGGGATCCTGAAGCAGCCCAAGGCGCATGCGCATGTCTACCCTATGCAGACCTTGGGCGAACTTGACGCATATCCTTCGAAATCGTTCGTGTTCGTGGGCATTTCGTTTGATGGCATTCTGGCAGCTGTGTGAGGGCAGGTCTAAGACGTTGGGAGGGGCTGTATTACTGCCATGGGTTTTGCTAATGTCCGTACGAACAAGGACGTGACCTTGAGCGTGAGAGACATGGTGGACTATCAATCTTCAAGGTGAACCAAGAGGGTTTCATGTGCAGTCGCGTTACGGCTTGCAACTCATTGCAATGTAATTTGGTTGATGGTCATCTAAAGAGGCTTTCGACAGCTTTCAAAGACTTGGTAGTATTAGTGTCGATGCCAAAGGAGCTGGATGAAGGCTGAGATGATGTTGCCTTGCGCTGGCGGATACCGGACATTTTTCAAGGCCGACGTCAGTGTCAATCGCGTTTCCATGCCCAGCTGCCTAGTAATTATGCACCGCTACTTCTCAAAATATGTGGTTCTCAACGAGCAACAAATTTCTTTCCATGGCTCTTCTAACCCGTCACGCAATCAGCTTATAACATAACATCATACATTTACACTCAGAGAATGCACCATTTTTTTGTGCGCAATGCATGGCGCCAGATGGCATGCACAGTGCACACTTGACATGGGCGCACGGTCGTGGTTGCTCTAGAAACCAGGCCCTGCAACATCAACACGACAAGTCAAACTTCAACACCACCGCCAACGCATCTCGACATTCAACTATCAAATGTCTGCCCCATCTGTCCACGCTGACGCACCGCCCGAGGTGGTGCGCGATCCTGAGGGGTTGCAATATGAAACGGGACCGCAACTGGGAAAAGGCGGCTTCGCTATCTGCCACCGTGCGAAGCTGCTGGGGCACGATCATTTGGGTAGCAGCACCGTCGCTTTGAAGATTGTCAAGTCGCAAATGGAGCCACCCAAACTGGCACAAAAGGTGCTACACTTGCAATAGACCACCCACCTTGGGGCTGTACTGACGCGTCGTAGTTTGTGACGGAATTGCAGATTCATTCAAAACTCGCTCACCCCAACATTGTCGAATTCTATCGTGCCTTCTCCTTCGAAACTAGCACTTACGTCGTTCTCGAGCTTTGCGAAAATGGGTCTCTTGCCGACGCGATCAAGAAACGAAGGTACTTTACCATGCCTGAGATCCGGCGATTTATGATCCAAACGTGCGGCGCTATCAAGTACCTTCATCAACGAAACATAGTGCATCGAGACCTGAAAACTGGTAACCTCTTTTTAGACCGCGAGATGAATGTCAAGGTTGGAGACTTTGGCTTGGCTGCATTGCTGGTGTCACAAAGCGACTACGGCGCGATTCGACGCACAACAATGTGCGGAACTCCAAACTACCTAGCGCCAGAAGTGCTTGAAAAGACTGGCAAGGGCCATGATGAGAAGGTAGACTTGTGGGCGATTGGAATCATGATGTAAACCATTTTTCATGTCACGAACAGTGGTCAGCAGCTTACTCTTTTAGGTACACACTTGCTGTTGGCAAGGCGCCATTCCACGCTCCAAAGCGAGAAGATATCTACCGCAGGCTCAAGGCACGAGAGTATACTTGGCCTGACTTGGCAAAGTTTCCCAACGAAATCACCGACGACCTGCGCGACATTGTATCACTGCTGCTCGTACACGAGGACGAGCGTCCAACTCCTGATCAAATCGTTGCCCATCCCTTCTTCAAGATTGGTTACATACCATTGGAGCTGGACAGTGGTTGCACCTCCCGCATTCCCAAATGGCCAAAGATCAGACCACCAACTGCAGCAACCCTCAAGCGAGGATACACCGAAGAATGGTGGGCGTTGTGTAAGTCATCTGCTGTTGGTGAATATGAGCCAGGAAAGTCTTTTGGCGCATATGGTAGCCGAAGGAATAAAACAGTTGCGAGAGACTGCCAAAAGGAGATTGAAGCGGGCAAGCAACCGAACATTCCATTTCCAAAAGCATGCCTGTACGTTCCATTCCCTGCGCGAGTCCAATGGCCATACCAGACCGCTGGAGGGTTGAGCGCGATATCGGAGGAGAAGGAGTCATCGTCCGAAGGGCAAGCACTTGTGGAAACAACGGGCAATGATCGAGCCAAAGGACGACTTTCTAGGACAACTCGAAAAGAACAACCCGTACCCACGCCTCAGCCAGCTCTGAAAGAAAACGTAGAGCCAGCACAAGAACCGGCACAGGAACTTGCACAGGAACCAGAACCTGCAAAAAGGCTTCTGGACAGGCAGCCGACTCGGCTAAGGGCTGTGCGAAAGATCTCTAATCCAGGGCGAGTGACTGCGGCTACAGCTACGGCTCCCGCCCCATTGCGCGTACCCAGAGACTCCCGTGCCTCCACACGATCGAGAACTGCAAAGGACGCTGTCAAGGAAGTACCAAGAGTGGCACAGTCTAGTTTGCAAGATCTACCTCCTTTACGAGTTGTGAAGTCAGCACCTCCACCGAAAGAGCCATCACAGCCTGTTCCAACAGAAACTACAACAATGAGTGCTCCTCGTTTCAAAACTATCAGCCCAGAGATGCCTGCCACCGACCCAGTGTCTGTTTTGGCACGTCTACACATTTTCCGAGACAATCTCGCGCGGGCTCTTGACAAGAAGCCAGCCAAGTCGCGAAGAGATCAGACTCCTCAGCTGCCCTTTGTTGCGAAGTGGGTAGATTATTCTCGAAGATATGGTGTTGGATATGTGCTGGATGATGGTAGCATTGGCACTCTCCTCACAGCCGAGGAACAGTATCCCGTCACCATTGCCTTTGCCATTGACGGGTTCAGCCACTTGAGAAAAGCGGGCAAGAATCGAGAACTCGCCAAGAGCATCAGCCTCAACTTCTATACCACATTGAGAAAGGACAAGGGCTTGAGTAAAATCGATGTATTGGACAAGCGACGCATTGAAGAAATCCGCACCGTTTGGCACAAATTCGGCAAATACATGTGCGCAACAATTGGAGACGAGGATGCTCCCGTGCGCAAGGATTCTCAGCGAGTCAACTTTGTGAAGTTTTACCAGCGACTCGGAAACGTTGGCGTGTGGGGCTTTGAAGACGGGTCGTTCCAATTCAACTTTCCAGACCACACCAAGCTCGTCTTGTCATCAGATGCTGGGTACTGCAAATTCCTGTGCCTCCCCCTGGACGCAACATCGTTGTTGGAAGAGACTGGAAATGTTCCGTGGAGGCATGTCAAGGGTCGGGCCAATCTGCAGGCATCACTGCAGCAGCTCTTGTACGGGTCTGTGGACAAAGCCGACAGTTACAAGGAATTGACAGAAGGCAATCTCCTACGACAGAAGATTGAGTTCATCTATACTTTGGTGGCAGAATGGTGCGAGCAAGGTGGCCTGGGATGTTTGGCTGACCCGAAGCTATACTCGTGGACTGGACCGCAGCTTGAAGAAACCAAGCGGCTGGACTGGGCGAGCGTTGGGCGTTATGGTGGCGACGTCTTTTCATGATCTAAGCATTTTGTAATGTCGGGACAGCAAGCCACGGCGTTTGGTCATTTTTATCTCGATACGACAGTGGCATTTTCAAGGCGTCTTTCTTGACAACCGACAATGTTGTTGGAGCAGGTTGTATTTATTCGAACGCTCTTTTACGACGGTTGGCATAAGGGGGGTATGGCGCATTGTCGAGATAAGCCGCGCTGCAGTTGCAGGCGAATGAAACAAATTGAATATTTGAACCAGCACACATGTACTGCCACGTTATGAATGATGCTTCACGTACGCAGGCTATGGCTGCGATTGTGCCACATATGGGAGCGTGGAAGGCAGCAGAGGGACACGTAATGGACGCATCAGTGCGAGGCAAGCATTGAGAGGCAGCCTAAGATACATGTTCAAGGTCGGTAGGTGGTGAATGACCGGGTCCGAACGGCTTGCGCGTCATAGTCGAGGCTGTGCGTGGGGCTGGAGCTTTGAGTAGCTAATTAATAACTTATAATACATAAAGTTAGATATGTAGTTACATGGTAGTTCCGACAGGGCCGATCTGTGACATCGTTGCGCTGTAAGTTAGGTCCCTGGGTAATGTACAATCACGGCTTATTATCCACCTCACACGCACACGTACACGCACACAAACACACACACACACAAACACACTTTTCACGGCTTCAAACCTCGTAGTCTTGTATACCAACTAAACCCACTTCGCCGTTCGCCCCGTAGCTGGTATTATTTGCATTCGGCAGCGCATACGGCATTTGAATCTTTTGCAAAACACACCTGAGAGGGCAGAGTTGGGCATCAGCCATGGTACGAATATGGAAACCCCTCTCCCTTCCCCCCTTGCAACCATCGTAGAGACTTGACTGCAGCTGACCATTTCTTATCTGTAGGCGGTCACCAAGCGCGCAGGGCGCAAGAAGGATGCCGGCGGTCCCAAGGCTGCTGGTGGGGGGCAGCAAAAAGCATTCGCTACCAAAGCTGTCTTTGAGAGCACCAAGAAGAAGGAAGTTGGCGTGTCAGATCTCACGTTGATCAGCAAGATCTCCAATGAAGCCATCAACGACAACCTGAAGAAGCGTTTCGAGAATGGCGAAATCTACGTGCGTCGACCCGCGAGCGCCTGCCCCGCCCCGCCACATATCGATGCGCAGAGACATAGGGACTGCAACTGACGGGGGCATAGACATATATTGGACACGTATTGGTGTCTGTCAACCCTTTTCGCGATTGTATGTGCAAAAACTGTGCGCTTGATCTTGCAAGAAGTTGCTGACAGGACGTAGTGGGCATATACACCGACCAAGTATTGGACAGCTACAAGGGCAAAAACAGACTGGAGGTGCGTTGTGCAGCTCTAAAGCACCCACTCGGAGCTGACTATGCTAGGTTCCACCTCACGTGTTCGCAATTGCCGAGTCTGCATACTACAACATGAACGCATACAAGGAGAATCAATGTGTCATCATCTCGGGTGAATCAGGAGCAGGGAAGACTGAGGCTGCTAAGCGACTGATGCAGTACATCGCCAATGTATCTGGCGGCAGCAATTCGTCCATTCAGGAGATCAAGGACATGGTGCTGGCCACCAATCCTTTACTCGAATCCTTTGGAAATGCAAAGACGCTGAGGAATAACAATTCGTCTCGTTTCGGAAAGTACCTCGAGATTCACTTCAACGCTCAGGGAGAGCCTGTGGGGGCGAATATCAACAATTACTTGCTCGAGAAAACACGAGTTGTAGGCCAAATCACGAATGAGCGTAATTTCCATATATTTTACCAGTTCACAAAAGCTGCGCCCCAGCAATACAGAGGTATGGCCCAGTGAATGTTCCATGGCTCTTGCTGACATGCCCAGAACTATTCGGTTTGCAACAACCGCAATCGTACTTGTACACAAGCCGATCAAAGTGCTATGATGTTCAAGGAATCGACGACCACGCTGAATTTCAGGACACACTGAACGCAATGAAAGTTATTGGATTGCAACAATCGGAGCAGGACAACATATTCCGCATGCTAGCAGCAATTCTTTGGCTGGGTAATGTTACGTTCCAAGAAGACAACCAAGGAAACGCCGCGATTGCCGACCAATCGGTCGTGGATTTTGTAGCCTACCTCCTGGAGGTGGATTCAGCGCACGTCAACAAGGCTCTAACAATCAGGATCATGGAAACAAGTCGTGGCGGACGGAGAGGGTCCGTATACGATGTACCCCTGAACATTGCTCAAGCAGGTGCCGTACGGGACGCGTTGTCGAAAGCGATTTACTTCAATCTCTTCGATTGGATCGTAGAGCGTGTGAATGTTTCTTTGAAGGCGCGAGGAGCCACGGCACATTCGATCGGTATTCTCGATATCTATGGGTTCGAAATCTTCGAGAGAAATAGTTTCGAACAGCTCTGCATCAATTATGTCAACGAGAAACTCCAGCAAATTTTTATCCAGCTTACTCTGAAGGCTGAGCAAGAAGAATACGAACGAGAGCAGATCAAATGGACCCCAATCAAGTATTTCGACAACAAGGTTGTATGCGACCTGATTGAGGAGAAGCGGCCTCCTGGTGTTTTTGCCGCACTCAACGATGCTTGCGCTACAGCCCACGCCGATCCAACGGCTGCTGATCAAACCTTTGTTCAAAGATTGAACGCGCTGTCTTCCAATCCCAATTTCCAACCTCGCCAGGGCCAGTTCGTTATCAAGCATTATGCTGGTGACGTGTCGTACGCCATAGATGGTATGACCGATAAGAACAAGGATCAACTGTTGAAGGATTTGCTCAATCTTCTGGGCAACAGTGGAAACCCATTCATTCATACCCTTTTCCCAAATCAGGTTGATCAGGATAATAGAAGGCGGCCACCTACGGCAGGCGACAAGATCAAAGCTTCTGCAAACGACCTCGTCACAACGCTCATGCAGGCCAAACCATCCTATATTCGTACGATCAAGCCGAACGAGAACAAGTCTCCCAAAGAGTATAATGAACCCAACGTGTTACATCAAATTAAATATCTCGGTTTGCAAGAAAACGTTCGCATTCGACGTGCAGGATTCGCCTCACGCCAGACATTTGATAAATTCGTAGAGCGTTTCTTTCTGCTCTCTCCCAAATGCTCCTATGCCGGTGAATACACATGGACTGGCGATTACCAAACCGGTGCCAAGCAAATCTTGAAAGACACCAACATCCCGGTAGAGGAGTTCCAGATGGGCGTTACGAAAGTCTTCATCAAAACACCCGAGACATTGTTTGCCCTCGAGACTATGCGCGACAAATATTGGCACAACATGGCAATTCGTATCCAGCGAGCTTGGCGCAATTATCTTCGCTATCGAACTGAATGCGCGATACGAATTCAACGCTTCTGGAGACGACTTAACGGCGGCAAAGAATTCATCGAGCTCCGTGATCAAGGTCACAAGGTCTTTCAAGGCCGTAAGGAACGCCGACGATACAGTCTGGTTGGCTACCGGAGATTTATGGGTGATTATCTCGGCATCGGTAACAAAGGTGGCCCAGGCGAATTCATTGCAAACGCCATCGGGGTATCCGGCAGCGAAGAGGTGCCTTTCTCATGCAGGGCAGAAGTGCTTGTTTCGAAGTTAGGGCGCTCGAGTAAGCCGGAGCCTCGGATCTTAGTCCTAACAAAACGCAATGTCTATCTGGTGAAGCAGGTTCTTGTCAACAGACAGGTGCAGATTCAGGCAGATAGGACAATACCCATCGGTGCTATCAAGTTCATCAGCTGTTCGACGCTGAAGGATGATTGGTTCTCAATTGGAGCTGGCTCACCGCAAGAACCCGATCCCCTTGTAAATTGCATTTTCAAAACAGAATTCTTTACCCACTTGACGAATGTACTTCGAGGCTCGCTGACTCTCAAGATAGGCGACAGGTAAGTCTTGGGCCTAATCAGAAGATGAAACTGATACTGATGTAGCGCAGCATCGAGTACAACAAGAAACCTGGCAAGCCAGCGCAAGTCAAGGTGGTCAAGGACACCACGGTGCCGCGTGACGATGTATACAAGAGTGGAACAATCCACACCGGCCCTGGAGAGCCGCCAAATTCCGTCTCAAAACCCACACCCAAAGGACGGCAAATTGCAGCGAAACCTATCACAAAGGGTAAGTTACTGCGGCCCGGCGGTCCTGGTGGCGGCCCTTCGAAGCTTGCCAGTCGTCCTGCACAACCGAGACCTGTGCCTACACCAGCAGCTGCACAGCCGAGACCGGTTCCTACTCCTGCTGCAACGCAGCAGCCAAGGCCTGTGCCTCAGCCAGTAGCAGCATTATCCAATGGAACAAGTCATGCACGTACTCCATCTGCGTCCTCAACACGTGCACCTCCACCTCCACCTCCTGGGCACCATGCTGCACCACCTGCACCAAAGGAGCCACAGTATAAAGCACTTTATGACTTTGCTGGCCAGTCAGCAGGGGAGCTGAGCATCATAAAGGATGAGATCATCTTGGTTACTCAAAAGGAGAATAATGGTACGTATCGTAGTGGATTCTCAAAATGCTCATATAGCTAACGGGATATGCAGGCTGGTGGCTAGCTTCTCGCCTTGATAAATCGGCGTCTGGGTGGGCCCCATCTGCTTATCTTGAAGAAGTCCAGCACAAACCCGCTCCGCCGCCTCCACCCCCAGCACCTCCCGCCCGTCCGGCAAACGGAAAGGCCAAGCCTCCAGCACCACCAGCCAAGCGACCTGTTGGTCGGAAGCCCGCCCCCGGTCCTGGCGATTCTGCGAGGGACAGTGGTTATAGCGGTAGTGGGGTCAGCTCAGTTGATGGCGGTGGAGCGAGAGACAGCAGTGGAAGTATTGCAGGAGGATTGGCCGAAGCTTTGAGACAGAGACAAGCTGCCATGCAAGGGCGGCAGAAGGGTGGAGATGACTGGTAAATTCTTTATTGCAAGTAGACAATTGGGGTCTCAAAGCGGTACGATAGAGCTTGAGGCTTTATTGCCTGTTACGTAAGCGACTATGTGGTTGTTGAGGTTTTGTGAATTGAAAGCATGTAAATCACAATTTGGACTTTTACTACTATTCTCTGATATGAGTTTTTACACAACAAGGTAATTAAGTATTACTAGGTAATTACGTTTGGTGAACTGGATCAGTCCCGGATTCCCGGCGGTTGTATGACGCGCATGGTGCAAGTTATATTGTTGAGTGATCGTCGCCACCACCAATAATAATAATAATAATAATGGATTGGCAGTCCTCTTTTAGACTTGGAATAGAGGGGATGTATTATCATATGGGACTGTACGTCAAAGGGTATGTATGCAATGGAAAAAACGCACTTGATCGATGTTTTGATCAATCGATATGCAGTGCAAGAAGGTTACATGGAAAACGAGACTATTCAAGCTTGTGACGAGCCCTGGAATGGTAACTGTGTTGATGCAGTTTAATGCAAAAACTTCTCAACAGCTGCAAAGAGCAGATCTCTCCTGGAGGTTGGATTTGCAGCTGTGATAACACACTGACATATCAGAACTCTTGAATTTGGTGGGGCAGGAATACAGCATATGATTGGGCAACAAGGAATAGTCAGGGAAGATGATACGGAAAAGGCCAAATAAGTTGCCGGTAATTATGAGGTGTTGGATATATGGTGCGGTTGAGATAAAGATGTCCTGGCGCATAGCGGACCGACGTAAGAGGTAATATATAATTATATAGAGGCTTACCAACGTAACCTGCAATGGAATGGGAGGGGTTTACTTGGTCACTAGCGGAAAGGACGGTCCGGCACCCCATCTCTTACCAAACCGTTCAGACATTTTCCCACCAACTGACCACCCCAGCTCGCAGTCTAGGACCGCTATCACCGCCAATTAGTTAAACTAGTACACATAGGTGGCGAATTAGATGCTGTCAGGCGTACCCGAGTGGGTTGCGGCAAGATATGGATGTCCAAAGCCTGGCCAATTCTGCATACCACCAACACTACTTCTGCCATCTCCAAACAGAAATCCCGAGGATTAGTTATGCGTCCGCTGAGCAAGTAGAATGGCAAGGGAAAGCGGCTCTTTCAACGAAAGATCGAGGCGGGCCGCGTTTACATCGATTGATTGACGTTTGACCAGCCAATGGCAACCTCATCGCAGATCTGAGACGTGCCTACGAACCGATTAATAGTTAGGTGCAAGGCTTGTTTCCAATAATACACCCTGATATTCGAGTGTATCCCTCTAGGTCCACTGCACTGGTCTATGCGTTGTATCAAAGTAGCAGTCGGATACCGCCCGACTACTAAATGATGACTGTCCGCTGCAATTGATTTCTCAAATTAAAAGCTGTCCTTTCGTTTCCTCTTGTCACGCCTCCTTTTTCTCGTCTCACAGCTATTTCCAAGCTTCATCGTTTCGCCCCCGCCTCGGCTGTTCTGGCGACAAGCGCGGCTTTTGTGGAAGATCACCCAAGTCCCAAGGACCGATCAATCCAATTTCAATTTCACCATGACCACAATCAACCTGGGGAATGATGGCCTTGCGGAAGGACACATCAAGCACGTGGATTTAAAACAGCCATCCATCCACATACAACCTGTGATACTCGACACTCCTTCCTTGACACCTGCAACAACACCAGATCGGCATTCTCCGTCCGAAGACGATACTATGACTGAAAAAAAAGTCTTTTCTTTGCAGAGGCCAGAAGACAGGGCGAAAGAATTTGCCGCAAAATTGACATTGGAGGAACAGGTACGTTCTAGTTATTCAATTAGGTACGAACAAGCAAGCTTGGACCTCTGCGAGCTTTGCGCTGGGGGTCAAACCTTTTCAAGAGGAGCAATCATCCTGTTTTCCGGCATTTCGTGGAATCAAGTCTGCCCGAGAAACATTTTTAAAAGAGTCACTTATTCTGCGTCTGATTCACGCATAAGATGATAATGTCGATGTCTGAATACGACAGCTACTCTTCGGATGACACTCTCAATGCCGACTCGGTTAAACACTCCACATGACCGCTTTCATTTATTCTGGTAGTTCGAAATCCCTTTGTGAATTGGTAAGCTGATCCTTGCAGATCTCACTTCTTGCAGGAGCCGACTTCTGGCGGTCAATGGCTATTCCTGAGAAGGGAATACCATCTATCAAGACGTCAGATGGACCCAATGGCGCACGTGGCGAGTTCTTTACTAACGGTACACCCGTAAGTGCTCCGTCTTGGCACGGCTGTTTGTGTCAGCTAACCAATCGAGGCTGCATTGTTTCCTTGCGGTGTTTCGATGGCGTCCACGTGGAATGTGGATATGATGGAAGAGATAGGCCGCCGTCTTGGTGAAGAGACAAAAGCACGCGGAGCTAATGTTCTGCTCGCTCCTACTGTATGCATGCACCGTTCGCCTCTTGGTGGGCGGAACTTTGAGTCGTATTCAGAAGATCCATACTTGACAGGAAAGTTGGCTGCTTCTTATATACGTGGCCTACAAAGCAAGAGAATTGCTGCTACTATCAAGCATTTTGTGGGAAATGAGCAAGAAACGGAGCGTCAAGCCTACGATGCTGTGATTGCAGAGCGGCCACTTCGGGAGATTTACCTCAAGCCTTTCGAGATTGCCATTCGTGAGGCCTCGCCATGGGCATTGATGAGTGCATATAACCTGGTCAATGGTACACACGCTGATGAACACGTGCACACTATCAAAGAGATTCTTCGAGGGGAATGGCAATGGGACGGCACTATCATGTCGGACTGGACTGGGACTTATGCAACTGCGCCTTCATTGAAATCTGGTGTCGATATTGAAATGCCTGGACCGTCCAAGTGGCGTAAAGTCGATCAAGTGATGGAGTCTATTGAAAAGGGCGAGATTGATCGAAAAGATATTGAAGAAGCCGCCGCCAGAGTGCTCTACCTTGTGGATCGAACAAAAGGCCTTGGAAACGTGACCCCTGAGCAGCCTGAGCAGTCGATCGACAACATCGAGACACGAAACTTGATCCTCCAAGCTGGTATAGAAGGACTGACACTTTTGAAGAATGAGGGTAACTTCCTGCCGATCAAGAATGCAGAGAAGATTGCTATGATAGGCCCCAATGTCAAGCGATCTATTGCTAGCGGTGGGGGAAGCGCAGGCCTGAACCCTTACTACAAGACCACACCTTGGGACGGCATGCGGAATCGATTCCACGGTGAAATGACTTTTGCACTAGGATGCGACAGTGCCAAGTGGCTCCCTCTAGCTTCGCCTCACTGCACAACTGAGACCGGAGAGACCGGAGTGCGTTTAGAGTATTACCGCGGTGACAGATTCAAGGGTGAGCCCGCAATTGTTCAGCACAAAGTCAGCACAGATCTGTGGCTGTGGGATTCCGCGCCCATGGAACTTCTCCCAGACTTTTCTTTCAAGATCAAGACTACACTCACGCCAAAGACAACGGGCAACCACAGCTTCAGCTTTGCTTCTGTTGGACCTGGCCGCATGTTCCTTGATGGAGAGCTGTTTATTGACAATTGGGATTGGGTCGAAGAGGGTGAAGCCATGTTCTCAGCTTCTGAGGATGTCTTGAAAACAATCGAGCTCGAGGCAGGCAAACCAGTCGAGATTCTCATTGAAAGTACAAGCGAAGTTCGACCCGCATCAAAAGTTTCCATTATTGGCCGTAGATATGACTACGGTGGTTGTCGTATAGGCTACCAGGAAGAAGATAAAGTGGACCGTATTCAGGAGGCAGTAGATGTGGCTAGGGAAGCCGATGCCGCTGTTCTTGTCATAGGTCTCGACGCAGAGTGGGAATCTGAGGGCTACGATAGGGAGACCATGGATCTTCCCAAGAAAGGCTCACAGGATCGATTGGTTGAGGCCGTGCTGGCTGCGAATCCCCAGACTATCGTCGTCAATCAATCTGGGACTCCGGTTACCATGCCATGGGCGCATAAAGCTCCAGCAATTCTACAAGCTTGGTATCAGGGCCAGGAAGCTGGTAACGCTCTTGCAGATGTTCTTTTAGGTAACGCTAGTCCTAGTGGAAAACTACCTACCACCTTTCCCATGAGGATAGAGGATAACCCAGCTTACCACAACTGGCCTGGCGAGAATCTCAAGACGGTTTATGGTGAAGGTATCTACGTGGGCTACAGACATTATGAACGATGCAAGATTGCACCTCTCTTCCCCTTTGGTCACGGACTCACATACACCAACTTTGAATATGGCACAGCGACAGCGAATAACACCACCCTGTCAGAGTCTGGGGATATTACTGTTACTGTTCCCGTCACCAACACTGGATGGGTAGCTGCGCATGAGATTGTTCAAGCCTATGTGAAGGATGTCAAGTCGAGCCTGCCACGACCAGAGAAGGAGCTCCAGGCCTTTGCCAAGGTCTTCCTGCAGCCTGGCGAAACAAAGGACGTGACATTGAAGCTGGACAAGTACTCTGCGGGATACTATGACACCCGCCTGGGGCAGACGGGAGCATGGATTGCAGAGGAAGGAGTGTTTGAGGTCTTGATTGGCGCGAGTAGCGCTGACATAAGGTATTTTTGATTCCATGTGCAAAATCTAATAGCAACTGATGGCCCTTTGTAGATCGAAAATCAGCTTTGAAGTCAAGGAGTCGTTTCAGTGGATTTTCTAGAAATGCAGTACTAGTTGATGAAGATGTGTTGGGCACATGCAGCAGTGCGGGTTGAGGGAGTTTAGGCGTAAGAGAGGACGCTCTTGTGGGTTGAGAATTCTTTTGACAGCGTGGGGTATTACATATGTAGACAAACCCTGAATGGCCGAGTCACGTGATGCCAAGTACTTTCTCAGGGTCGACGTGTCAGTGAAGAGCAGGCGATGGATGGGGGTTTTTTCCAACGTCCTTTAGCCTGGGCTTAGTCGGAGGCATGAGTGTGCTGATTGATTTGAGCATTTGACTGGACTGCAGCGCGATGGTATAAACAAGTCTCAAGCGATTCAAGACATGTTGGCTGTCCAAGGACCTCGGGAACTGGAATAACTAATGACGCGCTGTTCCGCACGCACAGACCCACGTCGGACAGGAACAACCCATTCGCCGCGCCGGTTCGCGAACCCTGAGATGAGGGATTCTGAGCTGGCACTCAGCTATCATACCATCTCCCACCCTGCGATTACCTTTACTACATAGACCTGTTGGAGTCGCATGGAACCGCTGCCTCGCTTGGTCGCCTCTCGTTAACTTGTCCCGGCGCTGTCCTCTGCGCAAAGCCGACAAGAGGACCAGCTTGAGCTGCAACCATCCTCCTGACCACCAGCAGCAACAGGCACAGCTCCAGCTTCACTCCACCGACAACCTCGGCAAACACACGCCATCCTAACGCCCAGGTCGGGCTGTCTATGAGCTCTCGTTGGCTTTGAGACGCTCTTTTCCGACATCACTGCGACAACTCTACGCGCCTCCAACGCCTCACCGGTGGCCTTCAAGCCGGAATGAATCCTGGACAGCGCGACGGGTGGCCGCCGTCCCAGGCTGGCGTCGCCGGTCAACAGCAAACAGATCAGCCCCAAGGCCAGGGCCCACGACTGCCAGGTTTATTTGGGTACGCATTTTTCCTTCTGTGATTCTGAATGTCATGTCATGGCAGCCATGCACGAAGAAGCCCTCCAGCTTTTCCCCCTACCTATATTTGAATGGCTCGATACTGACGAGAAGTACAATGACAGATCAAACAGCGCCAGCCAACAACCGCCTTCACATGCGTCACCCGCGCAGGGTCCGGGATCGGCGCTCCCACCCCCATCAGGTGCGTGGACGAAGCCAACGACGAGACTTTGTCACTCTACTGACCTTACCTTTACTACAGGAGGCTCATTCTACTCGTCGACCGCTGCAACCGCACATAACCAGAACCTTCCCGCGCTCACGGGCTTGACAAATCAACGACACTCGTCGCCACATCCGTCCGCTCAAAGACCGCCTTCTTCAGAGGCAGGTTCGGGCGCGCAAAGCCACCAGGCTTCTCAAGGCCCACCATACTCACTACCAGGCATATCGCAAACCCTCCAGCAGCAACAGCAGCAACAACAACCCCACATATCGCAGTCGGAGCAGGCGCATGCCGATCGTGAGCGGGATCTGCGTGAGCGGGAAGTCAGGGAGCGTGAGATTATGACGTCGCAGTTGTTGCAGCAGGCTGCAGCTCAGCAAGAAGAGAATGCGAAGCGTGAGGCAGAACAGCGGGACAGGGAGCTTCATGAGCGTCAGCAGCGCGAACAGGCAGCTCACCAGAACAATTCTGGACCCATGCAGATCCATCAGCCTGTGGCGGTGGCACCTTCCACACGCACCATACACGGTCCAAATGGATTGCTTGGACAGCCGGGTCCTTTGAATGGACCAGGTGCTCACAATCCGCCGCCTAATGTGCCCAACGCGACAGGACCTATCTACGGAAGTGCGCCTGTTCAACATGATCAGACGACACCTAGGATGCAGCATGCTGCTCCGCCGCAACAGCAACAGCAACAGCAGCAGCAGCAACAACAACAACAGCAACAACAACAGCAACAACAACAACAGCAACAACAACAACAGCAACAACAACAACAGCAGCAGCAGCAGCAGCAGCAGCAGCAGCAGGCAGCAGCAACAACAACAACAACAGCAACAACAGCCTCAGATGCTAATGCCATTCACTGCCCCCCCAGGCGCGATGGGTATGGGCCAGGGTCAGCAACCTATTCTCAACGTAAGCAGTGATTAAGATCAATTCGTGACTAGTTTACTGACTCAGACAGGATGCTTTGAGCTACCTTGACCAGGTCAAAGTCCAATTTGCTGATCATCCAGATGTCTACAATCGGTTCCTTGACATAATGAAGGACTTCAAGAGCGGCGCCATTGACACTCCTGGGGTCATTGACCGAGTTTCCACGCTATTTGCAGGCAATCCAAATCTGATCCAAGGTTTCAATACGTTCTTGCCACCGGGCTACAAGATCGAGTGCGGAACAAATGGCGACCCAAATGCCATCAGGGTAACTACGCCCATGGGCACAATGGTTTCGACGATGCCTGCCCCAAGACCCCTTTCCCCACCGCGCAGCAATGGTAACACCGCCCCTCAACCCGAGGGCCCTTATTACGAGACCGCACAAGGACGCCCCTGGCCTCAGCAACAGAGAGTACAAGGTGCTGAAGCCCAGGAAAGTATGTTTTCTCCGAATAATCGTAATGTCGGACAGCCTCTTTATGGACCACAGCAAGGCCAACAGGGTCTTGCGACCCTCTCTCCAGAGGCTACACGAACGCATCCTGAGGTCGCAGGAACTGCTGCGGCGCTCGCACACCAGCAAGAGCAAAGAGGAGTCTCGCAGCTTCAAAACGCAGTCTCTGCAGCAGCTGGACGGTCGATTCTTTCACCAAGTGCGGATAATGCGACACCAGCCATAGGTCAAGTAATGAACGGCGCCGCGCCTGTTGGCCAGCTTGGGGGGATTGGTGCTGAGAAGCGGGGCCCAGTAGAGTTCAATCACGCTATCAGCTATGTAAACAAGATCAAGGTATGTCGAGTGAAAAGACAGCGCTATGGCCTCGTACACTAACAACAGACAGAATCGCTTTGCTTCACAACCCGATATTTACAAGCAGTTCCTAGAAATACTACAAACTTACCAGCGCGAGTCGAAACCCATTCAGGACGTCTATGCGCAAGTCACGACTTTGTTTGGCGCAGCCCCCGACCTCCTAGAAGATTTCAAACAGTTTCTCCCAGAATCTGCAGCACAACATCGGGCGCAACAGGCAGCCGCGAGACACGCGGAAGACGCTGCCATGCTAACAAACGTTCGAGGCGACGCTGGCTATGGCCAGCCGCCCAACGTCCAGCAAACTCCTCGTGCCGATACCTCTCGTTTGCCACCCATGGGTAACTTCGCACCTACACCAACGGCAAATCGCGATAATAAGCGTAAGCGTGAGCGACAGGGACCTGTAGCTGCCCCCATGCCTGCTCCTATTCCACAGGAAGCACCAACTTCTAACGTGCGTGGGTCTTATGCACCAAATAGCACTAACAAGGTATGTTGATGGCGTTTTCTCTCTCTCTTTCTTTCGCTATTTCCTTCGTCATACCGGAACCTCTACTGACAGCTCAAAGCGTACAAAGACAGGCCATACAACTAAGCAAGCCATACCCGACGGCCCGCCGGTTTCACCGACGCTGACACCCGCACTTCCCGAACCGATTCCACCCACTAACACAACCTCACCGAACCAGGATGAGCTTGCATTCTTCGATCGTGTCAAGAAGTTCATCGGCAACAAGAACACCATGAATGAGTTCCTGAAGCTCTGCAATCTCTACTCGCAAGATTTGATAGATAAACAGCTCCTCATCTACCGCGCATCGTCCTTCATTGGTGGTAATCAGGAACTCTTTTCCTGGTTCAAGAAGTTTATGGGCGACGACGAGGAGCAGCAAAAGTCTCGCCCCAAGACTGTCCACTCTCGCGTGTCGCTGTCAAACTGCCGTAGTCTTGGCCCAAGTTACCGGTTGCTTCCTAAGCGCGAGCGTGAACGAGTATGCAGTGGTCGTGATGAGCTGTGTCGATCGGTTCTGAACGACGAGTGGGCTTCTCATCCAACTTGGGCGTCTGAGGACTCTGGCTTTGTTGCCCATCGCAAGAACACATTCGAAGAAGGTCTCCACAGAATCGAAGAGGAGCGCCACGACTATGACTTCAACATCGAGGCTTGCAACCGCACGATCCAGCAGCTGGAACCCATTGCCAATCAGCTCCTTGCTTTGAAGTCCGAGGACCGCTTGAGTTTTGTATTGCCTCCTGGTCTTGGCGGTCAAAGCGAGACAATCTACAAGCGAGTCATTATGAAAATCTACGGCCGCGAGAAAGGCAAAGACGTTATCAAGGAACTCTTCGATATGCCGTGGAACGTAGTACCAGTATTGTTGCATCGGTTGAAGTGTAAGCTTGAGGACTGGAAAGCCGCTCAACGTGAATGGGAGAAGGTCTGGCGCGACCAGACTCAGAAGATCTTCTGGAAGTCACTTGACCATCAGAGCATCACTGTCAAGCAAGCGGATAAGCGACAGTTCCAGCCGAAATCTCTTACCAACGAGATTCAAGTTCGTTATGAGGAACAAAAGCGACAACAGACCATCCAGGAGATTCCGCAACCAGATTACCAGTTCTTGTTCTCCTTCAAGGATGAGGATGTGCTTACCGACGCGGCTCGTCTGATGCTCGCATTTGCTGACAGCAACAGCTCGGCCGACTTTTCCAGGGTTGTGCCTTTCATTAAAGAATTCGTGCCGCTATTCTTTGGTATCGATGCCCAGAAGTTTGAGCAGCGAGTCCATACATCTGGCAACAACACTCCAAACGACTCGGGCGATGACACCCCTGGCCCAGATGACGATGCGTCCTCCCGTTCGCAGAAGACTAAGAAGGGCGATCTTCGTCGTGATGTTCTAGATCCTCGTAGCAAGTCACGGAAAGACAAGGAAGACAGTGCTGCTTCGGCCAGTAGGGATTCCACACCAGAAATGCTATCAGGCGTTGAGGACGAAGGGGCTGGTGACAGTTCCAATTCTAATCCGCGTGACGAACAGCTTACGAGCCGCTGGGTCGAGTACTCAACTCTGCCAACTGCTCTTGGTGACAAAGAGTTTGAACATGAAGAGCCATACCGTCGTATCGAGTACAACATGTACGCCAACGTCTCGATCTATTGCTTCTTCCGCATGTTTGTATATCTTTATGAGAGACTTTTGAAGCTCAAAGAGAGTGAAGATGAAGTCCGTCGGGTCGTCATACGTGCCAAAGAGCTCAAACCAGCACACCGGCTGAAAATGTTGGATAAGCAACCCGAGGACTTCTTCAAGGACACGTCTCCATCAGCGAACTATTACCAGCAAGTTCTCGACATGTTCCAGGATCAGATCATAGGAGAGACCGATATGAGTTTTATTGAAGAGACTTTGCGCCGATATTATTTGCAGATTGGGTGGCAACTGTATTCGTTCGACAGGCTGCTCGCTGCGCTCGTACGCAATGCACTTGCAGTCGTCAGTCAT
The DNA here is from genome assembly GCA_028220655.1 of Shiraia bambusicola. Taxonomy (NCBI): domain Eukaryota; kingdom Fungi; phylum Ascomycota; class Dothideomycetes; order Pleosporales; family Shiraiaceae; genus Shiraia; species Shiraia bambusicola. The sequence continues at coordinate 60,735 of SSBG01000050.1, read as the reverse complement.
GATAGCAAAGATAAGAGCCTTGACATATACAACCTCTTTAAGAAAGACCGCGTTAGCGAGACAACCACGCACAAGAATGAAATTAGCTACAGGAAGGCTGTCGAGAAGTATGCAAAGGACGCTGACACCTACCGCATCACTTATGTACGTATTTCTACAGAGCGCTGCGATTGACATGCACTAACTCTGAATCAGGATCCTGCCAAAGCGGAAGCCACTGTTCGCCTGTTCAAAAAGGACGATCCTACCTTCGAGTTCAACACACTCGACCGAGTCAAGCGATGGAGAGCATACATTGCTTCGTACATGGCTGTTGAGCCCACTGAGGAGGTTGATGGCAGCCAGGTGCACTATCCTTACCTCCGGAAGCGCCTTGCCAAGAGCGAAGACTTCTCTGAAGACGACCGCCTGGACCATGTCAAGCATAGTGATAAGATAACAGTCTCCATCAACCCAGCGGGTTACACCATGACCTTCATAAACAGTGAGCCCTTTGGTACAGGCGGCATTCAATACTTCCTCCAGCCTGATAGCGTGCGCTCAGGTATAAGTGAAAACGTGCCGAATCCAACGGAGGAGTTCAAGGCCCTGAACGATTCAAGGCGTGAACGTGCACAAGAGAAGCTCGTTCGCAATAATACATGGATGAAGGATGTCAGCCGCGACGACGTAGATGCCAAGAAGGCTGCTTTCCAGAAGGACCTCGAAGAAGCGAAGAGCCCAGTTGACAACGATGACGACGTCGAGATGGAAGAAGCCTAAATGGCCTTTTCTATACCACACGTCTGCCGCAAACACTGTTAGATATGATGGGCATTGTAACGGCGCTCGAAAGGGATACATGGTGCACGAGGCGGTGGCAGTGTGGTGCATATGTGTTTGTTTTTTTTTATATTTGGTCCCGGTGCTTTTTGAATCGACCTTCATGATTAACATGGGCTGGGATTCGGGCATATTGAATATGGGTGGTATACAGCAGGCGGCTGTCCTTTTTCTTCATTATTATCCAATCATCATAGAAAAAGGGCTTCGTTTGTGTGGCGTAGATGGTGTGAGGCTCGACTTTCCCCCCGACTCAATTTTGTCTACCTTGCTTAATTTATATTTTATTTTAACCTCTACTGACTTTCTTTCCGCGGTGGTAGTCTTTTGAAATGAAATGGAAATGTTCTTGAAGAGATGTCGTTTTGGTGTGTGTGAGAGGGAGAGATATTTCCTAATGCGGTAATTAGTTAACTAGTTAGTGGGTCCCTTTATCTTCTTGGCAAATGAGTCATTCTGAGTGCGGTTCGACTCAACGAATGTTGGAATTAACAGCATTATGAGCGATATGTTGCAATGCTCTGAGGGGTGGGGTGGATTTGTGGTATATAGGAACGGGTGGGTTGGTGCAAGGGGGAAGTACTAGGCATACTTTGCAATTGAGCTTCTCTGAATACTGCATCTTCTATTTCAAACGCAATCACTTCGTCACATACTACCACTACTACTACTTTGCTAGATTTTACTAGAGCTATGTCAAGTGTTACGGTATTGAACTCGGGAAGTAGTACCGGGGATCAAGTTACGCCTTCAGTCCCATCGAGAAACTATCTGTGTACTTCGTGTCAGATCTCGTTCAAAAGTGGACAGGAGCAGAGGGTACATATGAAAGAGCCGTGGCAGTATGTCGGATGGATCAATTCATCTTAAACTTAAGTATTGACATCAATAGTGTGAACAACATCAAGCGACGGATGGAGTCGTTGCCGCCAATCCCACTCGATGATTTCAGCACACGGGCTGAGAACAAACCCGAAAGGAAGATACGAGTGAATGAAATGGTCACTAGAAGCAAAAGCAACCATTCCTCCAGCAGCAGCGAAGAGGAAGTGGAGGAAGGAGAAGTAGGAAGAGCATCACCATTCCAATGCCTGTTCTGCAATCAAGTCTACACGGATGATGACGAAGGCTTCGAGCTAAACCTCGAGCACATGCACACAAAACACGGCTTCTCGATCCCAAATTCAGACACGGTAACAAACATGCAAAGCTTCGTATCCTATCTAGCCACCGAAGTTCGAACATGGCACGAATGCCTCTACTGCGGTGCAACCAAGGAGTCCACCTCGAGCATTCAAAGCCACATGCGTGACAAGAGCCACTGCGTCTTGAACTTTGACCGCGAGCCTGAACTGCTTGACTTCTGGGGGATACCACCGTCATCCCTTGACACCACAACGCAAGACCAAGGTCGCAATCACACGACTATATCCTCCACAGAACTTCGCTTCCCCTCAGGGAAAATAATCGGCTCTCGCCACGCCGAACCAGCTGTGAAGAGAATCTCCATCAAAAAGCGCCGTGCTCTCACTCCCCCATCCCCTTCCGCCATACAAGCGCTACCTTCGACTTCAGAAAATACCCCAGCTACCCCTCCACCGCCCCTTATCGACCCACACCCAGCAGCAGGCCGCCAACTAGCCCGTCGTGAAGAACTGAGTATCCAAGGTATAACAGCACAGCAGCGCCAGGCACTTGTACTAGCTGAGAAGAAAGCACAAAGGAGCGAGGCGGTAGCCAGGAGAGCAAGAGAGTGGGCATATGATCGTGCCAGGAATGCTCAGAAATGTGAGCAAATCAACACGACCGGGAAAAAGGGAAGGCAGAACCACAAATTGATGCCTCGTTGAGCTTGGTTACATGTACTCAAGATATCAAATCTTTCAAAGCAAAGGAATATCAGTCTTCAACCCTCACTCCCTGCCACACATCAGCCACCTTCCACAACCTTACTGCATCAATCGTATCCAAGACCCCACCACGTCCGCTCCTGTAAATCCCATCGTATAAATCTTCATGTACCTGCTTCACACCATCGTGATCGAAAACAAGCACATGGTCTTGATCGGCCCATCCTCCACCGTTTGCAAATTTGATGAACTGATCGGCCATTTGCTCAGCGACAGTGCGATTGCGAGCGTTAAACTGATCGTTGAAATGTTGAAGGAGATACGCAACGTCGAGTTCATGGCATGCTAGACCCTTGTAGTCGCCATTGAGAGGGTTAGGAACGTGAAATGAATATTGCGCCGCGCGTCGAGGGGGAGAGAGTGCTTTCCAGCCTTTATATGCTGATCGAGTGTGTAGGTAGAATCTGAGTTCTGAGACGAGTTCGCGTAGTTTGACGGCTTTTTGCTCCGAGGACAAGGAGTTTTCAAGGCCGTATGCTGCTAGGATTGTGTTTGTTTCGGATGGTGTGAGGTATTGGCTGCATGCTTTGTGGAAGTTTTCAAGGACGTTTGGTTTGTCTAGTATTCTGCTTTTTAGGATGGTGGCGTCGTGTGCGGTGTCTCCTATTACGAATTCTTTGCACCATGATGGTTTGTGTAGGGGGTTTGTGGCGTCTGCGAGGGTGTGTAGTGTGATGTCTTCCTTGAGCCATTTTCCATCGACATGTCCGCAGAAGTGCTGTGAGAACGGGAGGGCTTGAGCTATGTCCTGGGCATCGGACTCGAGGAGTTTCTTCTTCAAACCGCCAGTATCATCGCTAGTCAACCCAAAGAACTGTGCTTGGTCCCGGTACATATCCTCATGCCACCTTGTGTTTCTCGGTTTCCGTAACGTCGTATCGCCGCTCATAATAACCACTCTTTCAAACAGTCCTTCGCCACCAACATCCGCACAAAGCAACGTCGAAAGCGAAATCCCCCCCGCCGACTCCCCAGCAGCACTCACATTTCCAGAATCCCCTCCAAACCCCTCAATATACTCTCTAACCCACCGAAACCCCAAAACCTGATCCTTGAACCCCATATTCCCCCCCGCACCCACCTCCCCACACGCCAAAAACCCAAACACCCCCACCCGATAATTCACAGCTACACCCACCACCGGCCTCCCAATGTATACACTCCTCTCCACAAACTCTTGCAAATCATACTGCGGCCATGTATTACTCCCAACACTCAACCCCCCACCATGCACCCACACAAAAACAGGCAATAATTTCCCCTTCTTATCGCCAACAACCACATCTCTCGGCACACTAACACAAACATGCAAACACTCAAACTCATCCACCACCTCGCTCCCCCCTTGCCCCATCCCCAACCCCCCATCCCCAACAAGCCCGAGATCCCACCTCTGAGCCCCCCGCTTCTGAGGACACGATGCGCCAAACCGCGTGGCGTCTACGATGCCATCGTGTCCTACCTGGAGCGTCCGATTCGGCACAGACTCCTGAAAGCGAGCGGGGATACATGCGTATTTGAGATTTCTGAATTGCACAGTCGTGTTGTTGGGAGATGGGGTGCCGCGGATGGGTCCTAGGGTTGCATGGTGCATGGTGTCGGATTGCATTGTAATCGTTGTAGCTGTAGATATGATGTGTGAATTATTCCTTGGTTTTTTTTTGTGAACCAAGAGAGAGAGAGAAAGAGATTTATGTATGGTGGTGTTGTGGGTGTTGTTGTTGTTGTTGTTGTTGTTCATGGGTAGACTAGTTATGCCCGTTGTGGTTGTTTGTAAGAAAAGTGGGGCAGGGTTTTATACTGTATATAATCTATTCAATCCTCATCATCTTTCGCCTGGAACAGGACGCAACCTTTGGCGTATTGGGGTATCCGGCATTCATCAGTTTCACAGCGGGGAATACACAGTCGGGTCGGGGCTCTGATATGCAGGCTATTCGCGTCACTGAACTTCGGCATAGCGTCCGATCGTTCTGCTCACTTTTTGGAGGTTTTGGTGCCATTGAGTGGGCTTTTTTTTGCTCTGGTATTTGTGTTTTCTTGTGGGTGCACGGCAGATTGTAAATACAGATTTACAGTTGAGTTTGAACGAAAGCAGAATTCAGGATTAAGCACTATTAGACCATACAACCAGACATTGGCAACTCATAAAGTGTACTTGTATTACATTTCAAAAGATATCAATTGAGCAGTGTACCCCGTACACCTTAAAAATGCCTTTCATATGCTATTTCGATCAAGCAATATCTACGAATCCTCTCTTCCTCCTACTCTGTCCCTCTTCTTCCAAACGCTCAACATCCTCAAGTCTAACCAACTGCGCTTCATCAATTCTTTCACCTACAAATCTGAGCGCTGCAACGTTGAAACCAATCAGGTCCTTGTTGCCAGTAAGAGTACGTCTGAGATCTGCGCGCATGTCTTCCAAAACTGTCTTCAGTTGTCTACTCGCTACAATCTGCTTCTGGTGCGTTTTGAGCATGAAGAAGAGTACTCGGCATGTTAGGGTGATGTTCCACTGCTTCTGGACCCATATAGCGATGAAAGTCAACAGTGCGGGGAGAGACGCGAAAGGGAGTACGAGGAGAGCGTCGTGTAACTGTGCAGCAGAAATCTTAGACAGTGTGTTGAGAACATGGCGCTCGGCAGAGATGTTGCCAAGTGCGAGGAATATTGGATTACGCTGTGGTGGTGCAATCTTGGGATTTGCTCTTCGTTGTGCCTCCCAGTCCCGAACGACCTCGAGATCTGCAAGGCCGAGGTCAAGAGCTTCCTGAATGCGTTCTCCTGCTGTCAGGGTGTTGATTGTTTGCTTTGAAGCATCGACAGCTTCGGCGCGTTCACCATTGAGACCTTCCTCGTCTTCTAGGGATGTTGCCAAGGTTTTCTCGTACATTTCCTCAAGTTCGCGTTCACGTTCCTCCTCGAGGAAAATAGGTTCGTCCGACTTGGTCCAGATGCGAATACTTTTGTCGTGACTTGCGGTGACGATGAAGTCGCCTGTCCGTGCGACAGTCATAGCCCAAATCTCGCCATGGTGACCTTTGAACTTTTGAATCGACTCAAATTTATCACCGTCCCAACTCTTGATGATCTTATCTTTGCTAGCACTGAATATGAGATGCTTTTCGTCGCCGTCAATGGGATGTGGTATGAAGGAAATCTGCATAATACTGTCTTCATGGCCGAAAAGGGCTTTGTGACAGTCGCCGAAGTCGAGGCCCCAGATACGAACGTTTTTGTCAGCAGAACAAGTTGCAATGAGTTTGCTGTCGCTAGAAATCGACATGTTGAGGACTGGGAGCTTGTGGCCATACAGGTTGAGAAAGAGTTTCAACGAGTCGGCAAAAAAGACTTTGACAGTGTTATCGAGAGTTGAGACGGCGAGTAGTCGAGAGTCGGGCGAAAATTCGACACTCAGAACATCGTCGTTGACTTTGAGTATTCGGGATTGTAATAGTTTCAGGCGCGGCATGGTTCGCTTGGTTCCTGGTATGTCTTCTTGGACAATCTCAAAGTTCCAAAACTTGATCGACTTATCCGCGCTTCCTGTAATGAGCGATTTGCCGTCAGGATGGACTTTCATGGTCCATACTGCTCCCTCATGGGCTGAAATCTTGTCAAGTAATGATGACGCCGCGATATCATACATTTCAATATCGCCTTCTTTCGTTCCAACGACGACGATTTTGTCGCCTGGCAGAAACGCACAGCAGAGAGAATATCCACACTCAAGTGTCCGAAGACAATTCCGTGTTCGCACGTTCCAAACCTTCAAGCCGCCGCTGGATGCTGAGGCGAGCATTCGATCATCTGAGCTCAAAGCCAGCGCGCGAATATCGTTCCTATGACCTGAAAGCTCGACGGAAAGTGTGCGATTATAATCAGGTGCCTCTTCAGTCTTGGTCTTGCCCTTTTGTGGTATTTCGTATACATCGATCAGATTGTTGTTAGTGCCGACGAGCAGTTGCAGTTTCTTATTTCCTTTGATTTGCATCCATGCCACTGATCTGACTTTACCGGCAGTCCGCACCATAACGTATGGGACTATGACTTCACCAATTTCCGCGTCTGCAATGCTGGGTTTCTCTTCTGGATCTGCTTCGTTTTGGGTTTCCCCGGTGGTTTCGCTCTTTGCCTTTTCTCGCTTTCTTCTCCTCTTTCGAACCAAGCTTTTCCTCACTTCCTCTTCGCTGCGTATCCGCCAGATTTCAACCGCTTTTTCTGCACCGTGGACTACGATATAGTCTGACTTGGCGTAGAATGCGATTCCCTGTGTCCTATCTTTGCCCTGGCGATATAATATACCTCGTGCGGTCAGATATTCTTGTTTTGTGCCTTCCCCAACAGCTGCTCCAGCTTTTCGAAGACCCTGAGAATCAATAGCCCATACTTTGAGCTCGCCATCGTTGCCTGCTGTGATGCAGCCACTTCCATCTGGAGATACCCCTAGTGCCCAACATTCTCCATTTGTCTGAGCGACATGGGTCTCGATGCAATGTTGTGAACTGATATCCCAAATCTTGATAAGCGCATCTTTGCCTGTGGAGAGAAGAAATGCCTGATCCGAGTCCATGTCTGCATCCTCCTCTTCATCGCTCTCTTTCATGCCGCTTGGATGCAGAAATTGAAGACCCGTGATTTGACCCTTGTGCCCTCTAAGTTTGAACAGACCCGTTTCAGAGACAAGATCCCAGACGACAACATCGGTGTCCTTGGAACCGCTAGCTAGCCGTACACCAGTCTGGTCGAATGTCAAAACTGTCACGGCAGATTTATGTCCATTGAAGCTTATGATGACGGTCGACGTTCGTGCGTCCCATATTCGGATGCTGCCATCTGCATAGCCCACAGCGAAGACATCCGGATCTACGTCGCTTCGGGATATTACTGTGACTTCTTCGGTACATGTTGAATCACGCCATCTGCTCAGCAATTCGCCCTTCTTGATATCCCAGCACAAGACTTCTTCATTTGCGGCGGCGTATGCGCGTCCGGCGCCAGCAGGTCGACTCGAGCCAGATTGCGTGAGGCCTTCAGAGGTCCAGACTATATTCGATGTAGCAGTTGCGACCACTCCAAAGGCGGCAGTCTGCTCATATTTGCTGAGATGCTATTAGGGCAAGCTTCATATGCCATGCGCTGCAGCATACCTGTAGGATCTGACCATCTTGGGGTGTTACAAAACAAGGGTATCTGAGGTAAGGAAACTGAAAAGAGATCAATGCGCCATATGCAAACTCTTATCACAACCTATATCTGTGGTTTGTGAAGAGGCGCCACTGGCAATGTCAAAGTCGTGAACTTTTCTTCGAACTTTTTGGCAGGCACGATCCGCGCTAACTAACTAACTACGAGGGGCACTAGCACCAGCACTAACAACACCACACATCACTCCCGAACCTCCGCATCAGCCCAGTTGACGATAGCTCCCCGCCCCGACGACACTCTCCTGGCAGAAGCTGCAACAACCCGCCACTATGCTTCTCCTCGACTATCAAAACGTGCTCATCGAGTCGTTACTTAGAGACCGTGTCAATGGGTGCGGTTTACCCCGCGGGATCCCACCAAGCACATAGCTAACAACCAGGCAGCGGAGCTCCCGCCAACATTGACCAAGTCGTCTCTGACTTCGATGGCGTCACCTTGCACATCTCCACTCCCGAAAGCAAAACGAAGATATTAGTTTCCCTACGCATCAAGTGCTACCAAGAGCTGGTGCAGTATGGTGCCCAGTCAGTGCTCGAACGCGAATATGGGCCATACATTGTTGCTCCAGAGTCAGGGTACGACTTTTCAGTGCAGGTTGACCTCGAAAATCTGCCTGAAGATCAGGGTATGCCCAATGGCAATTCGACATCGGCATGGCACTAAACGACTGGCAGAGTCCAAAGACGATCTTGTTCGGCGCATATCTCTACTTAAGCGCAATGCCATGGCTGCGCCATTTGAGCAAGCCTTCGATGAATTCCACCAACTACAGGAAGAAGCTTCAAAGTATACGTCTGAGGCTGCGCCGCAGGGAATTGCTGAGGGCGGGGAGACACGTGCTATCCACTATCGCGAAGAGGAAGCCATATACGTTAAGGCTAGCCACGATCGAGTTACAGTCATCTTTTCGACGGTATTCAGAGAAGAAACAGACAGGATATTTGGCAAAGTTTTCTTGCAGGAATTCGTGGATGCCAGGCGAAGAGCTATTCAAAATGCACCACAAGTACTTTTCCGCAATGAACCACCTCTCGAATTGCAGGGTTTCCCTGGTATAAACAACTCAGGCTCTGGAGAAATTGGATACATCACATTCGGTGCGTGTGAACAGGATGAAATCAGTGGTGAATCTAATATTCTCGCAGTGCTTTTCCCTCGCCATCTGACTCCACAGCGACGTGCGGAGGTTATTTCTCACATTCAAACTTTCCGAGACTACTTCCACTATCACATTAAAGCGTCTAAAGCCTTTATCCACTCGAGAATGCGCAAGCGAACGGCTGACTTCCTTCAAGGTATGCTATTTTCTACCCTGCAACCTTGCACAGTTCATTTGCTAATAAGTCGTAGTGCTACGTAGAGCGAGACCAGAGTCCGAAGAGAAGGAACGCAAGACGGCAAGCGGAAGAACTTTTAGAGTGCAGGCTTGAGCCTGGGAATGTAGCATGTAGCTCTTGTTCAAGTGCACCTAAGTAATTCTGGAATATCACACTGACACATGGCCTAGAGGTTCATGGATACTATTTGAAAATGCCCATGAGATAGAATTACTTGCTACGTTGTGGTTGTTCAATTAATGTATTTGAGCCCACCTGTGACCTGACTGCAAAGTATATAACTAATAGGTACTTATGTAGGTATGAGTATACAGGAATGAGCACAGACCACTTACATCCACCAGTCGCGCCTGCCACTTAACTATTCGTAGGAACGCGTTCCCTAATGTTATTGCGCTGATGGAAACTGCCTTCGGTTAGGCAGCCAATAGATGGCCCACGTTCACGCACGGGCCAGCTCAGAATAATAGACCTCATCCATACAATCTACGGAGTAATTATCCACTACTTACTCCACTGTATTAATCCATCGCCAAAACGCTCTAAATACGCCCAATATAGCGCCGCGCAGCCGTCCCGACAATAATCTCGTCCTAAAAGATAATACCTACTTAACAACGCAGAGGGAAAAATCGACCTCCTATGCCGCCAGAAGCGCTACCGCCAACATAGCAGCTACTGCACGTTAAAAATAAGCACATACAAGGTTGCCCACGGTTGCCTAATTAGGCAAACCCTAAGAGCCTACTAAGCCTATTCCGGCTCTTCTAGGACAATAAGATTATTAAGAAAATCGTTATATACACTAACGCGTACGCCCAACTTCAGCGCAACTCTAGCCCACTACAATAATACGCCTAAGCCTAGAAGCTAGTAACTGCAGATAAGATCTATAGTTACCTAGCTATAGTAATCCACATAGGGATTCACCAGGAAGCTAGGATCTCAGATTATTAGCGGCGAGATCGCAATTTTAGCGTACTTCACCTTATGCCAAGACATATAAGCTGCAACCGGTTTAAGCAAATTAATCAGTTTATACACGTCTGCCCACCTCACAGCTTATCTTCTCTACTATAGAACTTAACGTTCAAGCGCGTATACGATCTGTCAGAGCACATCAGGCGGGTGAGCAAACGCTACTAGCAACCTAGGCTGAATTTGGCAGTAGATAAGAGTATGACGCGCTTCTATAGGCGAGCCAGAGAGACCACTACAATCAACTGCAAAGCAGCTGGAACTAGATACAAAACGTGGTTCTTGGCAGACTCTGGGTATTGTTTAAACTAGAGATTTCACACAAAGGGTTCAAAACCTAGTGATGGGCCATACAAAATTGACCCCCGCTAGAAAAGAGAGGGCTTCTCTGCAACCCACGCCGTCGTGGCTAATCTCGCAATTAATCAACGTGCAGATGACGCCTCTCAGCCGCTACTACCTGCTGGGCAGCACGTGATCTGGATGGACAATCTATTCACTACAATCAAGCTCTTGGAACGCTTACGTTTGTATGGGATTGGAGCTGCTGGAACAGTTCGAACTGGGTATACGCCACGTGAGATTAATGAGGCGCGCGCTCATAAATCCAACGCACCCACAACCTCTCAGCCCTTCCAGCCGCCGCTGCCTACCCCGCCAAGCTCTCAGCCATCTCAGCCATCTCAAGTACTGGACGAAGCTATACAACAAGCCAAGCTGAACGACGCCAGCGGCGCGGCTGAGCGTTTTCCCGATGATCTCATCAATTGTAAAGCTTGGCGCGATCAACTTCCATGGGGAACTATACGCTACTCCACCTCTTCCACACGCCGGGTGGGCTTGTTCGCGTGGAGAGATAACAACGTCGTACTGTTCGCTACGACGGTGGGCAATTTGGCAGAGACCGTCACCAAAAATCGCCGCCGGCCAGGCGCCAGCCGGACTGGCGCAGCTCTCGTACGAGCTATGTTTGGAGACCAGGTTCGGATGGAACTCAATATACCCGTTTTAATCGATTTGTATAACCAATTTATGGGCGGCGTAGATCAATTTGATCAACTGCGCAGCTATTACTCAATCCTCCGCACCCACTTGAAGACCTGGAGAGCGCGTTCCAAGAGCTTGATTGTAGTGAATAGATTGTCCATCCAGATCACGTGCTGCCCAGCAGGTAGTAGCGGCTGAGAGGCGTCATCTGCACGTTGATTAATTGCGAGATCAGCCACGACGGCGTGGGTTACAGAGAAGCCCTCTCTTTTCCAGCGGGGGTCAATTTTGTATGGCCCATCACTAGGTTTTGAACCCTTCGTGTGAAATCTCCAGTTCAAACAATACCCAGAGTCTGCCAAGAACCACGTTTTGTATCCAGTTCCAGCTGCTTTGCAGTCGATTGTAGTGGTCTCTCTGGCTCGCC
>SSBG01000050.1:3902-28000 GCA_028220655.1 Shiraia bambusicola | reverse complement strand
AAAAAAAAAAAAAAAAAAAAAAAAAAACTACGATTACGGTCAAGGACAGTCGAGAAAGGTAGGCCATAAATATATACAATGAAAGTGTGGATGTGAATCTGCAAGGAATGTTGGTGTGGTATGGAATGACTATATCCAAGCCATCGCTGGTGCTCGAGAAGCAAGGCCAAACCGACGGTTGAATAAAGGCTGGATTTCCGAGAGGTAGTCGGAAGCACAGAAAGTGGCGAGGTTCTGGGATTGCATAACAGCCAAGTCTGCCTCGGCCTCTGCGTCGCGAATGACACCGCCAAATTCTTCGACAATCTCGTTCAACTGCTCCAATTCGCGGCCAAAAGGGTGAGCTTCTTCGGCAATGGTGGAACTGAACATGTCGGCGGAGGCTCGCTGCTCCCGAGAGCTTCGTTGAGAGCCCATACTGCCACGCGAGTTCATATTCTGTAGAGACCGTTTTGCGGCCACTCGCTCGTGGGCACGCTTGCTGTGAGAGATTGCGCGCTGGGGAATGGCTGGCACGGCTTCGACAGGCTCTTCTTTGACCCGCTGGAGACTGGTAGTCGACGCGGACTTGCGCAACTGGTTAGCAGGTGGCGGGAAGTAGCCCGAAAGGTGATTTGGCTTGGGCGAAATCGGTGAATCGTCCACAGAGGAGGCATCGGTAATAGCAGTGTCGCGGGAGCCAACAGTGGATGCACGAGATCGCGAAGTTGAAGCACTGTGGTCCGAGTCGTCGGCAGAATGGTTGGAAGCATTCGAAGACGAGACATGCCTCACTGGTACAATGTCCGGGGCATTGTAGCTAAGCATGTTGGTTGTCGAGACCAGAGCCACGGGAAGGGAGATTTTGGAACGGTCAATATGTGTTGTTGATGGCATCTTTACACTTTGGCTTCGATTTGGCGGCGACGACGAAACTTCTGTGCGCTTCATGCGCTTGGTGACGGCGCGGGCGAGAGACATAATGCCGAGTTAATTCAGATAGATTTGGTTGATTGCTATATTATTCCAGAAGGGCAGTCGGCAGGCCAAGGTCGAATGCTGTTGGTTGCTTGATGAAAGCTGGCGCAGAATTGCGGGGCAAGCTTGAGATAAATTGCCGTGGCAGTGGCACGAGGTGCAGCAAGGTTGTAGGTGAAGTTTCACTGCAACACCCACCGGCCGGTAGACACAGCACTACACAAAGGTTCTTTGGATGTCGATCACGCTGTGCTTTGCAGGGTGTGTCGAGGGTGCACTTCGGCTGTTCCACGGGATGTCACTCGAAGGTTGTACTGATGTTACCTGTAGGGGCAACGTGGGCGTCTTGTCCAGTCGAGTGCAATCCAGGAGTATCCTCAAAGACTGGAATCGTCGCTGATCTGGCAGCGGGGGCGTGGAAAATGATGTAAGAGGAATGCTTGTTGTCCAAGAAAGAAGAAATCGTCTGTCAAAGAGCGTAAGGGGACGTCCAGCTGTCGTAAGGAGCGAACAACCAGGTCGCAGTCAAGGAGTGTGATGCTGGCGAGAAGCCAACAAACAAGCACAGAGGACAAGAAGGGATTGTGAAGCCTGAAGAGAAGGGCAAGTGGCAAGTCGACAATTGAAAAACCAGCACCCCTGGGCCCTGGGTGGTGGACAAAGACAGCGCTAGCCACGCACTACGGCCCACGGGCGCATACATGCACCTGTCGCCCGAAGATTGGATTCTGGGAAGCGAGACGGGACATGGCCAGGAACAAACTTCAACAAAGAGCTGGCCAGCGAACGACATGGCGAGGTTTGCATTACAGTGCAGGCAGTGCAGGCAGTGCAGGCAGTGCAGGCCAGTGGCGTCGAAACAGGCTGGCCAGGGTCGTCTGCGCACGAGTCCAAGGCCGGCGCCAACAGTCGCAGGTTGAGTTGCTTCCTTTGATTCTCTCTCTCGTTGGACAGCGGATAGAGCCTGGTCGGTTTCAGCGAATTTCTTCGTCACAAACATGCAACCAATACCGAGTTGGGCGGGCGGCATTGACGCTGGAGATGACAGGCAAGACGGCTGCTGCTCTCGAGTCTTTAGCTCGTCTCTTTCTTGAGAGTCCAGGCCAGACGCCAGACGCCATTAATTAGTACCCAAAAACGGGCGAGGATGGGTTGAATTTTGGGTTGAGTGGCGGCGCTGGCATGGTTCTCGGCTGCATCTGGCCAGCCTGAACTGAACCTGGCCGAGTCCAAGGTCAGACTCATCCATAATACAAGTTATACTCGGTATGTATACAGTGTATACTTGGTAGTACGGCTTGAAACACGGTCAGAAATAATTCATACGTACATACGTAGTAGTAGTATTACCGAGTACTAATTAATCAACTACAGAGTGCCTCATTAATTATTACTCCGGATTCTTCCGCAGTTCGTTCGGCTCCACTTGTTTTTCCGTGCCGCGGCCCACGGGACCCGCCGAGTTCCCGCGTCCTGCCGGTAGGTAACATCATAATGCCTACGGAGTAGTTACATAGTAATTCACACCCTCAATTTCAAATAGGTACGGCGTATTCAAAATACCCACCAATAACTACTCGTCCACCACACGAGCATTGATGGAATAATCATGTGCATTGGACATACCTAGCTATTTCAAAGTTGGAAACATGTCGCAGAATAATTAATATTAATTATTAGTGCCGTTGCCTAACCGAAAAGAGACGAGCTGTCACCACGGCATCATACCGAGTACCTACTGTGTACAGTGTACCGAGTATAACTACCCAGTAATTATATAAACGGAAAATTCCTGAAACACGTACCCGGGGCCAATCCTTTGTGGCTTTGCACGTTTTTATAACCACCCGTGACCCACGCCCAGCACCAACCTTCCCTCATAAACTATGTCTTGATGCAACTCGAAACTGCTGCCAAACTCTGTGCAATGCTTCGAGTCTGCCCTTTGTTGCAACTTGCACGCCCTGCGGGTGTCACCGCGGACAAGGCACCTGCATCGACCGTCTTAATGCTGAATGGCTCGTCAACAAATCTGGAGTGGAAGCCGCCCCGATCTCGTTTGCCAAGATAGCGAAACATGTATTCCTAAGGCGTCTCGACTCTCAATCATCCTCGCTTCACTCCTCCATCGCCTCCCAGCCTTTTTCTTCCCCAGCTTCTAAGCCGCCATCATCATCATCATCATCACTCTCTCCCTCTTCAGTATCTGAATCAGTGTCTGGCTCATCTAGCCCGACCAGGCGCTCCTTGCCGTCACCCTTGATTTCTGGCACCTTGCTGGCAAATGCCGCGCGCACTGCTGCGTTGGTGCTTGTGTCCCAGATTTGCACTGCGCCTTTGCTTCCAGCCACTGCCAGACGGAAACCTACTTCTTGGTCAGGGGCGAACGCTGTAGAAAAGACACGCCCCACGCCAACATCTCGCGATACAACCATGCTCGGCCCGCTTTCTTGAACATTCCACAGCTTTACATGTTTATCTGTCGACCCTGTGACAAGGTACCCTGGGATCACTGGATTGATGTCAAACGACGATATGGATTCATCATGGGCTTGCAGAACCCAGACAGGCTTCGAGGCAGAGGGATCCTTTGGCGCATTGCGGGTGTCGTGATAGTGCACAATACCATTTTCAGTAGATACCTGCTATTGTTAGCAAGATTTTGGGTTTATACATCGTCACAGAAACGTACATAAAAGTAGTTTGGGTCATGTGGGTTCCAGCGAACCGCCTCGACATCACTTTCCACACCCCAGCGTGGTACTGTGGCATCGGGCGCACGCATGTCGGCTGCGACCACTGTGCGATCGTAGCTGCCGCTCAGAAGTGCAGTCGACTCGACAGGGTGCCATGCTATTGAACAGACTTTGTCTGTATGATACGTGTATGACTTGGCGCATTTGGTGGTGTTCAAGTCCCAAAGCTTAATGGTCTTATCTGCAGAGGCGGAAGCGAGTAAGTTGCGATGGTGGCGATTGGCAGCGAGGGAGAGGACCGAGTCAACGTGGAATTCGTCGTTGGCCTTTTTCGACTTCTTTTTCTTCTTCTTCTTCTTTGGCTTCTCTGCATTTGCTGCGTCTTCTGCACCTCGGCCCAGTACAGCATCTGGATACATGCTGTCTACCACGTCTAGGTCCCAGATCTCAATGTCTGGGTCCATGGTGCCAATTGCAACAAAATTGCCCCTGCCATCAGGTTTGCTCGCTGCAGCCTTTCCAACAGGTAGGTCAAGCCATTCCACGGCAAGTGGGATGGCAGGCAGCATAATGTCATGGTGTACGTAGAGATTGTCATCTTCGTCTTCATAGACATATACTTCCAAATGTGCAACCTCATCTTCTATTCGCCCTGCCAGCACAAGGTTGTCTGTGGCTAGGATTTGAAGCTCCTCTCGCTCCTCATCGTCCTCTTCTTCGCCTTTCATTGTGATATAAGGATCGTCCTCGTCGTTTTCGTGAAAAACGAGATTCTTGACATTGCCAAACATAGCCATGGTATCGCCGGCAGCTTCTTCAGCGTCGTCATCGTAGTGCTCGAGATCGTATTCCTTGAGATCGTCATCCTCGTCTCTGTGGGGTGATGAGTTAATTTTTCACTGGGAATTCGCAGCTCCAGCGATGCAAATCGCTTACTCGTCATCCTTAGTCTTGGAAGCTTTGCTAAAAGAGCCATTGCTCTGGCCGTTGCTCCTGGCCTCGGCTTGCGCTTCCTCCAAGTCTTCCTTTGCGTCCTCGAGCTGCAAATTGGCCAGTTTGGATATGCGATCGTACTCGTCCTCGTCAAACTGATATTTGGTAGGAAAGGGCGCCGCAAAGCCACGCGGCACCCATGCTGTTGCTGTGATCATAGACATGGCGCTGTTCAGAGGGTAGCTATGAGGCGCTGTGAAAGTATGCGCGCGCAGCGGGGAAACTTTTTTTCTTAACTAGTTACTCCAAATGGTGGCCTGTGTGCTCTAATAGTAAACTAAGCTCTCAGTTATCGATAGCATATTTTGGGCGCGGACTTCCGAGTGTGCGAGTATCATCTCCCTCCTACCTCACGCTGCTCCAACAGCTCCTACCTTCTTTATCCTCTACATATAAGACGGTAGTTTTCGCCATGGATCGAGGCCACAGCACAAAACGTCGCAAACTCGACCCCGAGGAATACTCAATTGCACCACGTCCCAAGTTTCGCAAACCAAACAACCATCGCGACACACCCTCATCTTCCAGAGCACATACTCCGCGGGCACAAGAAAATGGATCGACTCCTCATCGGAAAGAGTTCGATGGGCCGGAGCCTCTGGTCGATGAACTGGACTCGATGGCGTTGGATCGCGACTGGTACGGCGGTGAAGAGAATGGACACACATTTGGGGACGACTCTCACAACCCGTTTGGCGGCGCTGAGAGCACTTGGTTGGACGCACAGAGAGAGGCTGCTTTGACAGAGAAGAAGCAGAACAATAGAGCGAGTATGCGTGCTCAGCAGAAGCAAAAAGATGTCGATGCATGGGAGACGAATCGAATGCTACAATCAGGCGTTGCGCAAAGACGGCATCTCGATGATTTCGATGATGACGAAGAAAGTATGCGCGTGCACATCCTCGTCCATGATCTCAAGCCCCCTTTTTTGGATGGAAAAACTGTCTTCACCAAGCAAATCGACCCCGTTCCAGCCGTTCGCGACCCTCAAAGTGATATGGCTGTGTTCAGCAGGAGAGGCAGTCGTGTTGTCAAGGAAAAGCGGCAACAGAAGGAGAGGCAAAAACATGCTCAAGAAGCTACGAGTGCCAAGGGGACTACATTGGGGAATATCATGGGCGTAAAAGACGATGATGCTGACAGCGCGGCTCCCATGCCAGAAGATGGCGAGAAAAAAGGGGGCAGCAAATTTGCCGAGCACCTCAGTAAACAAGAGGGTGCAAGTGCTTTCAGTAAGAGCAAGACTTTGAGAGAGCAGCGACAATACCTGCCGGCCTTTGCAGTGCGCGAAGATTTGTTGCGCGTGATTCGAGACAACCAAGTCATCATTGTGGTCGGCCAGACTGGTTCTGGAAAGACGACTCAATTGACCCAATTCTTATACGAAGATGGCTACGGTAAACATGGCTTGATCGGATGCACCCAGCCGCGACGTGTGGCAGCAATGAGCGTCGCGAAGCGTGTCAGCGAAGAGATGCAAGTCAAATTAGGTGGTCTGGTTGGATATGCCATCCGTTTCGAGGATTGCACCAGCAAGGAAACGAAAATCAAGTACATGACTGATGGTGTGCTGCTTCGAGAATCTTTAGTCGAACCCGATTTGGACAAATACTCTTGCATCATCATGGACGAGGCTCACGAGAGAGCGTTGAATACTGATGTACTCATGGGCCTTATCAAGAAGGTTCTCGCGCGAAGAAGAGATTTGAAGTTAATTGTCACCTCAGCTACCATGAATGCCGACCGCTTCTCCCGCTTCTATGGAGGCGCACCGGAATTCATTATTCCTGGACGCACATTTCCTGTAGACATACAGTATTCCAGATCGCCATGTGAGGACTACGTGGATAGTGCAGTGAAGCAGGTCCTGGCTATCCATGTCTCACAAGGGCCCGGCGACATCCTAGTGTTCATGACAGGCCAAGAAGATATTGAAATCACCTGTGAGCTTGTAGCTGAGCGACTAAAGCTTCTCAACGATCCTCCTAAGCTGAGCATTCTGCCTATCTACAGTCAGATGCCAGCAGATTTGCAAGCCAAGATTTTCGACCGAGCTGCGCCTGGTGTGCGCAAGGTGATTGTAGCCACCAATATTGCGGAGACAAGTTTGACGGTTGATGGCATCATGTATGTGGTGGACGCGGGTTTCTCCAAGCTCAAGGTTTACAATCCAAAGATGGGTATGGATACCCTTCAGATCACACCAATCTCGCAGGCAAATGCTTCTCAGCGTGCTGGCCGCGCCGGGCGTACCGGTCCTGGAAAGTGCTTTCATCTCTATACCGAGCGAGCTTTCCGAGACGAGTTCTATATCCAAACTATTCCTGAGATCCAACGGACCAACTTGGCCAATACCGTGCTTTTGTTGAAATCACTTGGTGTCAAGGATCTACTAGATTTCGACTTTATGGACCCTCCTCCACAAGATACCATTACGACTTCACTATTTGATCTTTGGGCGCTTGGAGCATTGGACAACATTGGCAATTTGACGGAGCTCGGCCGTACGATGACTGCTTTCCCAATGGACCCCTCACTTGCCAAACTGATCATCACTGCTGTGGAATACGAGTGCAGCGAAGAGATGCTCACAATCGTCGCTATGCTTTCTGTTCCCAGCGTATTCTACCGGCCCAAAGAACGACAAGAGGAATCAGATGCCGCACGCGAAAAGTTTTTCGTCCCAGAGTCTGACCATCTCACTCTCCTTCACGTGTACACGCAGTGGAAAGTCAATAGCTATTCGGACGGTTGGTGTGTTCGCCACTTCCTCCATCCCAAAGCCCTCAGGCGTGCCAAGGAAATTCGCGACCAAATTCGCGATATCATGGAGAAGCAGAAGATGCCCCTGATAGCCTGTGGGACAGACTGGGACATTATCCGCAAATGCATTTGTTCAGGCTATTACCACCAAGCAGCCAAAGTCAAGGGAATTGGCGAGTACATTAATCTGCGCACCAGCGTCACCATCCAGCTGCATCCCACCTCGGCGCTCTACGGTCTTGGTTACCTCCCTGATTACGTCGTCTACCACGAGCTCATCCTCACATCCAAAGAGTACATGTCGTGCGTCACGTCTGTTGACCCGCATTGGCTCGCCGATCTCGGCGCAGTATTCTATTCAGTCAAGGAAAAAGGCTACTCTGCGCGCGACAAACGCATTACAGAGTTTGAATTCAATCGCAAGGCGGAGCTGGAAGCTCAAATGGCAGAAGACAAGGCGCGCGAGGATCGCAGGCTCGCAGAAGAGGAACATGGCCCCTTGCTCAAAAAGGCAATCTTGGCCAAAAAGGAAGTTACCGATGGAGTGGTCAAAAGGCCGGCAATTGGCAAGTCAAAGTTTAAAAGAAGGTGAGAAGATACTCGCATTACAGAGTTGATGTGCCAAGTAATTTTACATAGACTCTATGCGTGTGTGTGTGTGTGTGTGTTGTACATACTTGAAATCACGAATCATCTGCAAGAGGTGGTTAATTAATGCACTCTGACCTACCTAATAACACTTATTCTCCCCTCCTAGCAACTGAATGCAATAACTATAAATCCCAAAATATATTCCCTGCAACAATGTCCTCTCGCTCTAATCACCTGCAGAGCGCGCGTGCGATGTTCATGTACGTAGTCCGATGTCGCGATTCGGCCTGCATGTTGTGGAGCGCTAGTTGGCGTAGTTATTGGAGGAGAGAAGGTGGGGTTGTAGTTAGGAGCAACTTTAAATTGACCTCGAAGCAAGGCGGTGGTGGTGGTGGTCACGATGCGAACTTTTGGGCAAGGTGGTTGTAGCAGCCTTTGAATGTGCTTGGGGTGATGGGGTAGCTATTGTGTATATTGGTGGATTGTTTTGTGGTGGGAAATGTGGATGGGTTGAAATGAGGTTCGGGGATTTTTGCAAGGTGCGTAACTAGTCTGTTGGTTTGGTGTGTATTGAGATTGTTTTGGTATTCCGGTGCTTGTGTATATTACTGCTGTGTACGTTTCGTGTACGATGTTTTGTCCAGTTTTATATTTGGCATTTCTTCAGGTCCCAGAATAGGTCTCTGTACGTTTATCTGGAGAGAAGAAGTTGTCGGGAGAAGGCTGGCTGCATACCTCCCGTTCACTGGGTATACAATATATACTATACCACAGCCTGGCAGTCGATACTCGTCGATTGAGTCCAAAATTGACTTGTTTTTTCTGTGCAAGGCAGTCGTTCTCGTGAAAGGATCGCGTTTTAAGATGAAGTGGGTTACTAGATGGAGGTTGCAGACGCTTTCCTGGTACAACAATCGCTCGCGCCTTGTGCCCTATCGATGTCAGCACCAAACTTACCACATAATCTGATTTCCCAGCGATCAGGGGAACGTCAGAGTTTCTGGAAAGGTTGAGAGTAGGCCGAAGTTCTTCCAAAATTGCGTTAGTCGGGAAGAAAAAAGTGGCATGCCATGAGGTGGGCTTGAGGCTGACACCGTTGAGGTTTACTCTCGGATACTTTTCGGGCTTTGCCGCATGTGTTGCACCGCGCATACATGACGCACTTCATCCTGGACGTAAGGTCTTTTCATTGGTGAGATACCTCATAAAACCTGCACCTTGTCGCCAACGCCACTTTACACAACTAGGTCCAACCATTCACCCAACCATCCATTCGTGTTACCCCCTTGTACAAGCTGCAGGATCGAGCCGCAGAAAAGTACGGAGTAAACACCAGACTTGAGGTGGATGACCATCTTCGATTCTGGTCATCATTTCGACGCGTTTTCTTCTTCTCACGGCGATGCCTCAGCAATGTCGCTAAGACTAGAGGGACACTCAGCTATGTATATGAGCTACGAGTCATCGATACGTTGCTCTAATGCATTCACGAAAACTTAAGAGTAACCGGTGAACGTAAAGAGTATGGTGGGCCTGGAGGACACTCATGACTCAAGGATTCGAGCGAGGTTCAATGTGTCTGTTTCCAGAACGGTACCTGGAAGGGGTATTACTTGTTGTGTCTGCGCTTCCAACCACTACATCGGGGAAAAGTTCCTGCAGATCCCAGAACTGCAAGACGTGATTAACCGACAACCGCGCAAATCCAAGACTCCAAGAGGGACATTGGGGGTCGGTTGTATCCTTGCAGTGGTTGGCTGAAGTGGAGCACAGACATTATAGTTGCCTATTGTAATTTGTGCCTACCTACCTAAGATTACTGTAGTCGCAAGGGCTCAGTTCGGTCTGTGCTGTTTTCCGCCATGGTAATGAGTTCACGGCTGTGTGGAGCGGGTGAGCGGGTATCTGAGGCCGTTCCCGTTCCCGTCGTCCTTTCAATCCTCTAGTTAGGGAATCTCGGCGTTGCTAATAATACTCTTGCCTCCCTTTGAGGAATGGAAAAGCGCAGCTTCTGCAAGGTAGCTGGCTAGAGGTAAACACATCACTCACCGCAACTTGTTGCTCACGCTTCCTGACATGGGATCAGACTGGAAATAAAGTTTATTTTTTTTTGGGCGCTGAAAGGGGGACAGAATATGCTACCTGGTAAGTGGTGCTTGAAGTCCTTCCTTTCCTTACAGTGTGTCCACATCATACGTGTCATCAAAGACCACAGATAACAGACCTGCCATACAACCCACTGCTCTGAAAATTCCATTCCCCATAGAGATTTTCATCAGATGGGATAGCCATCCGGAGAAAAGGTAAGGCGAGTGTCATGGAGATCTCCAGGGCCCTCAGCCTGGCCCCCAGAATGTCAAAATTTAATTATTATGCGCGCCTGTTGACACGAAGATGCGCGTATCTTGCACCAATAGAACCCATCTGTTGATACACAGTTTCTATTAGCGGTTTATTAGTCGGATTGATTTTCTCGCGGGGAAGTGTATCCATCCCACAAACTCACACGACCTACGTATACAGATGTACCAGGCCAGACACTCATAGGGCTGATGTAGTATTGCTCATGGTATCCAAGCATATAATCATGAGCTCTGTAAATGGCGTTTGATGGCATAAAAGTGTTTGAATGTTTAAACTTGATGGAAAATCCTAACGCCGATCATGATTTCTTACACACGTATTGTCCAAGTCTGCATGGTCTGCTTATCCTTACCCTGGTCTATGAAACAGACCTCCAAAGCGTGACAACAGATGTCTCCTGTGCTTACGCCACATTCAGAGGCCCAACGTACGTGCTTCGGTCAAATACCGCTTCAACACTGCAGAGGGGGAAATTGATGTTAGCAAAAATATACGAGGCTACACTACTACAAGCATTATATAATAACAGCTATTGATCGAGATAGTTAGCTTAACACTCAATAATCTATGCTAGTCATCTACTTTATTGTCTTCATCTTCAAATTTGGCATCCGGCAACGCAGGCAACCGAACTACAGGTTCGGCCTACAAGGGAAAGTGACGCACCAACCATGTGGACGACACTACCAGGACGATGCGGTCAGCAGTGAAATGAACAGGTAGTCCACTGCATGTCATGTCATTTTACGCGACGCTCAGCGGAAGCGTGAGAAGTCTTGCCCTGTTTACCCCTGCATATATTATGAGAGTCCCTAGCTTTTGTACACAGACTTGACCTCTCTCCCAACCCTTAATCTTCCCTGTCAATATGAGATATGGCGGGCTCTGGGTATACCGGTGAACACAGGAGTGATGTAGGGTCCAAAGAGCCTCACTGATATTGTGTTAGGGTGGTGGTCCTTCGAATAGGGGGAGCTGACCTGGCCGCCTGGGGCATCTCGCGCTCCATCCATAATTTGGGCGTTGTAGATCCTTTAGGTCGGCGGTTGTTGTTCAGATCTACACATATGAGACTCTGTTGAAATTTCTGAGCATCATATTGGTGAGTCCTCAACAGTGAAAAATGACTCACCGTCCTGTAACGTGCAGATAAGCGGGCAGTTTCTTGCATTAAGTGCGCTTCGGATAATCTGTACGTTTGCTGGTGTTGTGCATGTCACTTGCTTCATTGGCAGTTGGAGGGTGCGAGAAGTGAATGCCGGGCACACTGTACCTATCCTCTCCATTTTGCGCTCTTTCTTCCTTCATTCTACAGTACCAATATGCAAGTTTTTCTTCTTGGCTTTCACACAGTCTCCAGATCTTTTGTAGTGACATGATCTTGGTCTAATTATGACACTGCGGGTTTTCTTCAGGTATTGCCCCTCAATCTCCTGAGAAGCTGGCAAGGCATCCCACAGCAGACAGAGTTCGCGTATAGGTATGTCAAATCGGTCATCAATCTTGTGGTGTCAAAAGGCCGTGAATAAAAATACAGTATGTCAGTTCGCTCGATGAGACTCACCTTCAAACCACCGAATCCTTCCTACCTCGCTGCCCAATTCGAAACCGACACAACACGGCCACATTCTACCGAGGAATCTGCCAACCGAACCGACATGTGAAGCCCCTACAATGCTACAAGCACACATTACAGACGGTATGCAGCCTCTGCCTGCACGGTTAGTCATAATTCTGGTCGGCTGGCCTGCCTAGGGAGGTAGTGTCACCGCTAGTTCTTGTCGTAGCGAGGTGTCTTGATGTAATCATATCGGCGCAATTTCTGGCAGGGAATGAGATAGTTGGACTCTGATGAGATGCAATGTTTGAAATTCAGCCCTTCGGTAGCATCAATGCAAATTCGTGGCATAACTGTTATCTTTGGCAGCGGCTATGTTGCATTTGTCTTGTACCTGTATGTGTTCTCGTATCTCGGGCATACAAAAAGTATCGCACTATCAGCCCATGTATTTGGCTATTGGAAAGGCGAAATATGAAGAAATCTCTCTTGGTGACTCTCTTCTTTTAGATTCTTTAATCCCTTCTAGCCACATACCTGCCGACGCCACGAGACAAATTACAACGACAGGACTGGGCCGCAATACCGGCTGAGTATATATTACAGGGAAGGTCTAGTGTTGAGAGAAATGTGCTGTAGAGAGTTCACGACATTGGTATGTAATCAACAGAGCATTAGAAGATGAACATTCTTGCAATCATAGTTGTTTTGTTGATTTTTTCCCTATTTGTGTAGCTGTGCCTGTATGACTTTATACGCTTCGCAGATTTTGAAGGGGTCCAATCTATTTTTCGTCTAACTAGTTAATTGGATTCTCATCTAATTTATAGCTATAGCAACGAAACCCAGCATTAATGTATTAGAAAACCTTTAGCTACCATCTTTCCTTTTACCTGATACCGTAATGTTTTCAAGATAAGTCTACTAGATGTTGAATCTATTATGGCAATTCGAAACCATCGAACTTTTGGTGGGGAGAAAACTCTTCGTCGCCCTCCTAGACGCTTTCTCCTTCCACAATGATTTCAGACTCAACGAACACGAACGAATGGAACTCATTAGCTTCGGTACCCATGGTCCCGATGCAGGGTTGGTTTACTCAGAGTAATTCAGGGTCTTATTTTAGATCTAATGGACGCCTCGTGTGTTAGTGGCTATGCGGCTTGTGTCCCCAGAAGAGTACATACTGATCAGAGTTCTTGTATCTCGCACCCTGCGTTCCCTCCATCATAGGAAGGCGAAGAGGTGCTCAGATGCTACCCTGGGCTAGTAGACGAAATGGTGGCTTGAGATTGGAGAGCAGGAGCAGACAGAGAAGAAGTTGAAGATGTTTGGGAAAGCTTAGGTGTAGGATCAAACTCCTTTGTAAGAGGGGCTGCAAATCATCAGCATAACCTCGTCGTGTTGCAAGGGATAACATACCGGTAAGCCCAGGACGAGAGGGCATGAGCAACATAGCTGGCCGTACATCCATTTTAATGCTGAAAATCACAGGGAGACACGATGAGAGTAGACGCTGAAGGCGGATTGAGTAGATTGATTCCCAGTGCAACGCACTCGGATGAAATTTAAATGCTCTGCTTCTGTGGGACGCTGTCTCCGGCGTCAGGAGCCATTCCTAATACAGCGGCCTGCATCGAGTCGAGTCTAGTAATAAGTCACGGACCCTCTAGAAGCAATTTTATCTTGCAGTACAAGTAGGGATTGTGGGAAGCAAAATCAACATGTAAGGGACCACTTCGGATGTGTCATGTCAATATGAGAAACTAGGTAAGTCTTGATGGAGTCATTTAACAGTGTTCTTTCGTTCGCTCAGACAACATCTACCGGGACCAAACGAGACAAAGAGACTCTCTATATGGCCGTTAGTTGCTACCTAGCAACTTGCTATCAAGTGAAAAGGAAAACGATTACACTACCTACTGATATTGGCTTCATGACAGTGACTGAAGCGGTGAGCTATACCCAATGGATCGTGCGCACCATGTTTGGTTCTGAACGCCCAACTGCATAGGTATATCTCGCTTTCCAATATGACGAGGTTGATTGGTTGGTGGAATCCTCGTAATGTGCACAAGTTGTGTATAACTACTTCACAAGCTTGCAAGATAAGTTCACTAAGTTTAGTTTACGTCTCAGTGCACCCAGAATGCTGGCATGATAGCTAGCGTCCTATAACAGAATAGGTATGTAATCCAGCGTATTAAGATTGATACGAGACTACATGAAGCGATTGTTGTGAGGCTGAGCATTCAATGATAGCCAGATGAGGTTAATCCAAGCGCGCACGTACCGTGGGGCCTGAGGTCATCTTACCTTGCAGCCTCTCCCAGCTTCTTCCTCCTCCTCTCCCCCCTTCGGGCCCTTCCTAGCACATCATTGACTGCAGGCACAGCTATTGTCGTTTGAGACGAAAACAACCGCCACGGCGTAGAAGGCTGCTGTCGCTAGGAAGACCTCCCCGCGTCTTACATTTCCAACCATCACCATCATCAACAGGGTGAAGAGAAGGCCAAAGCCAGCCACGGCCCCAAGACGGGCAAGACGACTGTGCACATATGCTAGAGCAAATACTGCTGCAGCTAACGAACTGGAAGCGAACAAACAGCTAATCCAGTCCATCATCGACAACAAGGTGTCATAGCGAAGGACAGAATAGCCATCTGGTTCGGAATATTTTGTGCCGCGCCGCCATTTGCGCCAAGGAGCCAGCATGTGTCTCTCTGCCCAAGGACTGAACTTTGCGAATCTCAGAGTTAGGGGATCTTTGGGAGGTATCGTACGCCACGCACATGTATCGGTCTTGTCTCCATGAAGCTGATACGTCGAGGCATGCTCGCCAGTGGGCATGAACCTTTCAAACTCAAAGATCGGTTTACACACTGGAGGCTTAAAGGCGGATAGCTCTGTTGTATGAAATTCGTGCTGAGTTGGCATGTTCATAATCCTTTGGGACATACACAAGGTTTTTCCTGCAATACCATCAATGTTAACTCGTTAACACAACACAGAAACTTACCAAATTTTTCCAAGGCACGTTCATAGACATCCCAGGCCTCATGGATTTGAGGATACTCCTTTTGCGGGCATAGTTGTTTAACAACCCAAAGGGGACAATCCAGTACTGTCTTTCCATCCAGCTTAGGGCAATCCTTCAGCAGTTGGTTCAATACCTCGTAGCTTGAACGAAAGTCACTCGTATCGTCATGAAGCTTCTTGGCCCAGAAAGCTCCGAATTTTCGAAAACGCGCCAACTCGGGTCTGTATGCAATGTGTTTATAGAAGGACTCGTATCCTTCAAGGACTTGTCCAGCTGTCTCCTCAGACTGGGACGACTGTGTTTCAGTACGAGGCGAATGTGCCATAGTGAAAAGCCACTTAGCGGAGTCTCATAAACGCAAAAATTGTCACAAGATTGGAGTAGTAGGTATGAGAAAGAAATGAGTCCAGAGCAGTAATCGCGGCAGAATATATAGGACCGTTCCAGCTTGGGAAGGTTATTGACCGGTTTTTGCCAGAACGGTGATTGCACAACCAAGCCAGCGCCTGAGCCAGTAGTCAACCCACTCATGAGCTTCATGATATGGTTGAGCACCGCCAGGCTGCAGCAGCTTGTACATTGAGCGCTTCCTACTGTCGACCCTGATTGGGGTCGAAACATTCAAATTCAGCCCCGCGCTATGTTCACCGAAAGTTTTCATCGTATTCACACCGCCCACCAGTACTCTGCGGCCTTGTGGATCTTTTTTTGTGCTCTTTGAATTCGATTATACCGTTGTCTGAGGTTAGCATAGTACCAGAGACCTTTGATTGTCACTCATACTGACGTGAGTGTATACTAGGTCATCGAACATCACAACCAAACATCCAGCGTAGTGGTGTGGTAATATAACGCTTCCAAAGTCCACGTGCTAGGCCATTTCAATCCCCGAGCCCGGCTGTTGATGGTAGTCGAAAAAAACAAGTCGATGAGAACCAATGGCCACCCTATCTTGCTCCTACCCCAATGGCATCCAGCGCAGTCCACCCCAGATGCCGATGGGCTCGTAGTTGCTCGAACCGGAGCATGTCACGATGCCTCAGCTATGTCGCAAGTTGATGTGCTGCCGATGGTGTGCAGGTCGGCCACTTGATTAGCTGCAGCAACGAACGAACCCCAAGCCCCCCCGAAGCGAGGTGTCATGAGTTAATAACGGCCTTGATCTACCACGAACGATGATGAAGCGCGCGCCTCCACGGATATGCAATTCTTCGTCCTTGGGCGATGCTATTGGAAGGTTTTTGAGGCCGGTGAAGACATGTCAAAGAGATTGTCATGGCATAGTACAGACATTGTACGAGTCTCACAACTAACTATGCAATAGCATCCCTCGGTGTCCGAAGCGAAGCGCAGCCTAAAGAGCAATATCTGAATAATCACACTCTGGACGAGACGTGAGCTGTTGAAGCCTCGAAAGGGACCGCTAGCATACATTTATGAGAGCAGTTGTCCAACAGAGCACTTTCCAAAGAAGCAACGACCATGATCCCTCGATGACCTCTACTGGTCATGATCTGATCTTCCTTTGAATACATTTAGCCTGACCTCTAAACACTATGCGAAGAACCAGCAGCGCTCAATACTCGGAAATCAGCCCAAGTGCATCTATGAACCCCACTGCAACCCCAATCATACTTTATGCACAAATACCCTAGGCTGCTATGTATTCCCCTATAGGTTCGGCCCTGTGACTCCTCGAGGCTATGCACAGACAAAGCAACCAACATCCTCACCCAAGTGCTAGATACTGCATGTAAGATGTTATGCCCAGCTATATAAGAAACAAGACCAAAAAATCTCGACTCGAAAAAATAATCACAAGTGTTTGGTGTGGGACGTGCGCGCTTGCTCATAGTCCACCACCCAGTTTGGATATCAAACCAGTTTGGGTATCAAACCAGTTTGTATATCCACCCAGTCTTGTATATCAACAAGCTGTAGCGCTCTATAGAAACAACAGATCACAGACTTCATACCCAACTCGTTGCAACGACTGTGATATCTCACCAACTGAACCCTTTGTGATATCTCACCAACTGAACCCTTTGTGATATCTCACCAACTGAACCCTTTGTGATATCTCACCAACTGAACCCTTTGTGATATCTCACCAACTGAACCCTTTGTGATATCTCACCAACTGAACCCTTTGTGATATCTCACCAACTGAACCCTTTGTGATATCTCACCAACTGAACCCTTTGTGATATCTCACCAACTGAACCCTTTGTGATATCTCACCAACTGAACCCTTTGTGATATCTCACCAACTGAACCCTTTGTGATATCTCACCAACTGAACCCTTTGTGATATCTCACCAACTGAACCCTTTGCCGTATCAGCAACAAGATTTGCGTGTGGTTATATGCAAAGCTAAGTAGTAACACTAGTAATCAAAGAAAACCTCATTTCATCCTGAATAATGTTCAAACATCTTCCTACTTGGGGAAAACCAGGCTTCATCGCATCATACTCGCACTTTCTGTTGATACGACAAAGGGGTGATCACTCAAGTACTACTAATCGTTATAACGATAGTTATGGATAGATAGATTGAGTTGATGATTGATTGTTTTGGTGTTTTGGGCAACGAACGCGATATCATCGCGTTCGTTCCCCTGACGCTAGTCTACAATCAGTCTAGCGTGCAGGACTCCCTACCCAACTATCAATACAACTCTATATACATAGGAAAACGTTGGTTCAAATCCCAACACTTTCAAAAAACAGGAAAAAAAAAGAAAACAAAAGAAAATCACACAAGATCAATTCACACACTAATATTCTCCGTTCCTAGTCTAGCCTAGTCCAGCACACACACAAATCCAATTAATAATTAATCACATACAAACACACACATAGGTACAATCACACACAAAATCAAAAAAAGAGCAACTCCATCAATTTCACAAGATGCAAATGCAATTGCCTAATGCAGGTTTCCTCTTCCTCTTCTTCTTCTTTTCAAATTACAAGATACCAAATGCAATGCAATGTTCAACACCAGAATGCAAAGACAAAAGACAAGAGACCAAAGATTAAAAAAGAGAAAAGAAGAAGAAAAAAAAAACAATATTTCCAACGCTCAATCTATATTCTCCCTCGCCCTTGAGCAGCATTACTTCCTGATTTCCTTGAGATATGCACATGTGAAAGAAGAAGAGTAAAAAGGGAAAAAGAAAACCGAGATGAGTTGATTGAATTCCGAAAAAAAGGAAAAAAAGGAAACTTTCTTTACTCAAAAAAAAAAAGCATTTCGCACTTGGTTGTTGTGCTGGTTGACTTGTGATTATCGCTCGCTCGCTTTTTTGTACACTGTCTCGTAACTTCATAATCAATCCGATTTTTTGCTCTGTTTGCCCTTTCTCTGAATCTACCGACGGTATTGTCCATACTGTTGGTGTGCATGTCGAGCAGCGGCTTGTGCTTGGTCGAAGCTAGCGCCGTAGGCCTGCTGGGTATTCTGTTGTTGTTGTTGTTGTTGTTGTGCATAGCCCATTTGCTGTTGCTGCTGGGGAAAATAGTGGCCCTGAGGACTTTGTGGAGATGGCGAACCCCAGCCACCAGGTATCATGTTAGGTGTCATCGGTGGCTGTTGGAGATAGCCTTGCTGAGGGTACATTTGCTGCGTTTGCCCAGGAGCCGAGTAGGCCATACCAGGGATGCTTTGTGGCGTTCCAGGCCCAGTGGGCACCCCCATGACGCTCGCCGCGCCAGTAGGCATACCCATTACACTTGGAGCACCTGTAGGCATACCCATAATGCTTGGTGTGCCGTACATAGTTGGTGCATAGGCATTTTGTGCCATTGCCAGCTGTTGGTTCATTTGCTGCTGCTGCATCTCCATCATCTGGCGCTGGCGTTGTTGAGCCTCCATCATCTGTCGCTTCTGCTCCTGAAGTGTGCGCCGTTCAATCTCTGCTTGCATAGCCGACGAGTGCCCCTGGCGACTAGCTTTCGCCGCCGCCTTCTCTTTTTCGCGGAAACCAATGTAGCCAGTCAGCCCCGCCGAAGGCTGTCGCGGCTTGTGCCCATTACCTCGGGAGAGGTCGAGTAGCGGAGTGTTTGTCAGCCTGGCCACTTGTTCCTGCTCGCGGGCTGATAGTGTCGTTGGTCGATGATCAAGGAGTATGTCAGCACCACGTGATTGCGGTCGACTCAACGGACGACTCGGAGGCCGAGCGACAGGTGAGGCTTCCGGCGAGCGTTGCAAATGCGCCCAATCACCAGAATACTGTCTACCAAGTGGCGGAGGCGTGTGGGACTTGGTTCGCCCATGTCCATATACCAACGTTTGTGGCTGCTGAGACGCTCTGTGCATCACCCAGTCTTCGGGATCAAGCTTCTGTCTATCCGGTTGCTGCGTGGGGGTCATACCAGGACGCCACACCATGCTCCGTGACTCTGTTGAGTTGGAGTCATTTCGCATGTGTAGTGCGGCGTTGGGTGTAGTCTGAGGCGACATATTTGATTGTCTCCGCTCGTTTGGATTCATGGCTAGATTTTCTTTGGACTGAGAAGTGCTATTATTATGTAACATTTGGGTCATGGTGGCACTGGTGCCTGGACGTTTGTCGTTGAAGTCTAGAGCATACGTTGGGCCAAAGTCGATCGCAGGCACGTCAGCTAATGGTGGCAACGACGCGCCAGCTTCCATGTCCATCTTGGGCTTGATGCTTGGGTCGCCAGCTATCCGCAAAACACCACTCCTCGGGCGATCCTCACGCCTCTCAGGGAGCTTCCGGGGCTTCATATCCTCGCTGGCGATGCTAGCATAGTCAGGAGTTGATGTAGAGATCGCATCATCCTCATAACGGCTGCTCGACTTGCTTTGCTGTCGCATGAGGCTACTGTTAGTATACTCCAGGGCATCGAGAGCATCTGGATCGATTACGTCGTTTCGTAAACTGCCGAGACTTGAGCTAGTGGTCGAATGGGTATCATCCTCTTTCGAGGTGGAAGGGGACCGACCTGGTACTGGTTTGCGATGGACCTGATTGCTGCTGCTATTGCTGCTAGCAGGGTGTGGGCGATAGGGAAGTGCTCCCAACTGTTGCTGCTCCTGTGAGAAGAATTCAGTATGCTCTGGCACAGGTGGAGCCATTGGTTGGTATTCGTGAACTGGGTCCACAAATTGTGCATGCTCAACATAAGGAGACGCAGGGATCGTGGGCAACCGCTGGTTGGAGTTGCGATCCGTTGGAGGAGGTCGCGATGGGGCATTGAAATACAGTGGTTGCCCATTCTCACCGAGCGGAGTGCCTTCTCCGCTGCGCCTGCTTTGGATGCTCTCCTGGCCTTTCAACGCAGCCGCTATACCTACAGGTAGAGGCGTATTAGTGGCATCGGCCATTTGGTGGTACGTTGCTTGATCTACAGCGGCATTGGGTTTCATGGCGGGTGGAAGTGACGGGCGCACCGGTGGTCGCTGATATGGGCCGTGTGCAAGAGCTGGTGGAGCATCGATGGGGCCATGAGGTGGTGCAGAAGGGGCAATTGGGAGTTGTGGCAGATTTTTGGGGTCGTGGTATGGACCCTCATCGCTGTCAGAAGCTTCGCGGTAGTATGCTGTGCCATTTTCTGAAGCACTATTGTAAACGCCATGGGTGGGAGGAGTTGGTGGACGATCCTCCAAGTCCACAATTTGCTCTTGTGCGAGACGTGATGGTGTCGATTGGTATTTGCTATATCCATTGGCCTCTGAGATTGACCTTGCATGATGTGGAGGGGCAAACGGACCAGCTGGTGGAGCTGTACCAGCACGGCGCGGAGCCTGGGGTTCAAAATCGACGCGAGCTTGGCGCGAAGGTGAAGACCGTCGCGTTGAGGGATTGGAGCGCACGGAGCCGCCATCGTCGAATCGCAAGCTGCTTTGCGAGGTTGCGAAACCGGCTCGACTGACTGTGTTTCTACGACTTGATTTGCCGCTACCAGACTCGCTATCAGGGAGAGCCGACATTCGCTTGGATGTGAGATCTTTCAATTGTTTTCTCCATTGGCGTTCAGACCAATTCTGACTGCCGTCAGTGTTGATCAGGCCAACAACGTCCCAAATTTCAAGGTAGCCATATCGTCTATCAGAAGGCATGGCAAACATGAGGCCGCGCGTGTCCAAAACGTCGGCAACTAGTTTCCTTGGACGACCATATAGACTGAACGTGTCAAAGACTGGGAAAAGAAACTGTAGCATAATCTCGAATCCGGTAATAGCTGGACGAGTTTCTGGCATGACAAAAACGAACCCTTCAGTCGTTTTTTCTGGTTTCGAATGTATCGTGATCTTGCCCTCGATCTTGACCAAGGTCGATGAATCGATGAGAGGTTTCGATTGGGGGTATATCGCATAGCACGAGTATGCGTCCTTGACAGTTGCGATTGGGACAGTCTTTTTGGAGATCTTTTTGGTATCGTAGAATTTAACATCCCCCTTGAGGACGACTGGAGTTCGGTCATACGCGCTTGCCTTTTTGGTCGTCTTTTGCAGTTTTGCATATTCTTTCTGGTCCGGTGGAGAGACGACACACCAGCAGCGACGCCACGGTGTGCCGGCTCCAAATCGCACGCGGACCCAGTCATCATAGACGGCGCATTGACGGTCCAAGATGGCCCTAATGCCATTGACAGTCTTCCCCTTACCAGCAATCAGAGCGCCCGTGTAGGCCTCGGATAGGGTGGTGTGCTCGTACATGGCGAGACGAATCCCTGCCGTCCATTGCGAGAGCGCATGGTATGAATCAAAGTGAAACAGGTACTTGTTGCTTGCAGCAGTGGATACGCTGAGAATATTGTCGAGCTTTTTGCCGTCCTTGAGGGTCATAGAAGGTATCTACGTGAGATTAGGCGTTGGCATCGCTTATAAACTACATGAGTAAACGTACCATGTGGATAGCAGCATCAGTGAGATTGATAAAGGTGGGCAGAACTTCAGCATCACCTCCAGCGCTGTCCAATTCACTTGCATCCCAGAGGGAAAGGATGGTGCCGACCAGTTGGACAAAGTATTCTTGCCACTTTCGATCCGGAGCGGGGCGGCCGCCTGTACCATGTCAGTTATTATGAACTTTATTGGCCCATGTCAAATGGGGGAGACACACGAGCGTCTGTGTCGTGAAACTTGAGAAAGTAGCCCTCCTGGTATAGCTTGTTTGAGTGACTGTTGAGGAATGTGAAGATGCGCTGCAACTCAGGCAGAGTATCCTCGCTGACTTCCATGATGGGAGGCTGGTATGTTTGTATCATGGACATGGGGCGTGACGAAGGGCGTGAGTCTGAGCGCTCATGGTATGCTGGGCTTGGTGAGGAGCGCTCTTGGTTGAAGCTTTCCAGGGCTGTGGCGGGCGTCGTGGATTGCTGCTGCTGCTTGGGCGCAGGTGATGTAGGGGCTGGCGACGCCGAACTAGAGCTGGAGCGGTTGTGTTTTTGAAGATGTGCACCGCCTCCCCATTGCGACATGAAGGAGAGAACTGTAGACGGAGAGCGCAACATTAGCGAATGCTCGTAGAGTAGTTGCTCGGTACGTGGGAGGGTTTGTAAGGGAGGGCAAAGGCATGGGGAAACGAGACTGCAGGAATTTACCTCTCTTGGGACGACCCATTGTGATTCAGGCAGGCACGAAGCAGCCGGATTGGGTACAGATGACAGCTTCCTTGTCTGTACAAGACAATGGGCAAATACCAGCAAAAAGACGCGTGGTTGGGCAAGGCCAGGCTGGGACAGTACCAGTGGTGCACTACGTAAGCCACGAGAGATGGTCCGTCAGAGTGGAACACACTGCAAGCGGCATCCACGGGAAATGTGCAAATAAAGAGCGACTAGTGACACAGCAGAAAGGCGCGGTGGAAGGGCGGCGATGGGTGGGGGGGGGGGAGGGCCTGTCTTGGTCTTGCGAGGATTGTCGTCGACGAGGAATTAGTTGTTGTTGAAGTAGCACGACAGACGAGTGGAGGAATTCCTGGGCAGAGTGGTGGTGGCAGAGAGGGCAGGGATTCTATGACGTTGCCGAGAAAGGTTATTAATAACTACCTAGGTAGGTATACATAGTTAGTAGTGCCGGATGGCTGAAGATGCTTTCACTGCCGGGTGCTCCCTCCATGCTGTAATTACTCCGTACATACCTAGGTACCTGGTGTTTGGTTTGGCATGGTGGTGGTGTGCTTGTGTTTGTTTGTTGCTACGGAGAACATATCACTCTCCCTACTATGTAATTAGACTGCACAGTGCACTATCCGTATTATTACCGAGTACGGAGTAGGTAGGTATTACGTATTGATAGTACTAAGCTTCAAATCACCTAGGTACACGTTATGTTACACCTATTATTGGTCGCTCGTATCCGTACTATGTACAGCACCGGTGCTAGTTAGACTCAACTAGCACTCCCGCCTATTAGGTATTGTAGAGGTTCTTGACGGTGCCGGCAATAATAATAAATCGATGATGAGTTGAAAAGAGGGCTGAGGCGGCTTGGCAATGTTTATTGGCAGACGGGCAGGCAAGTCATCTGATATTATACCTATAACCTAGGTACTTACTACGTACCTAGTCTCCGTACCTAGGAGCTATCAAGTGACCGAGCAACATGCCGGGTTCCAGAATGCAGAATCTGGGGATGGAAGTCTAGCCGACATCGTCTCTCGTTTGACTTGGTACTGCTCAGACGAGCAAAGCGCCATCTCCATCTGCATTGCATATGCATACATATAACTATAGTTACATGTATTATTATTACATACCTAGCGCCATGTATGTGTCTATGTACGGAGTACATATGTATGTACCGCAATGCGCATTGCACACGCGGCCAAAATAAGACCCCGCCACATGCAGTCAAGTCGCGACTCTAATTACCTATTTCTCTCCAATACTCGGTATCATGCAATGTGTATCGACACTGTACACAATCGTACGGATGCAGAATGCAAGTCAACTTCTGCCACTTTCTCTGCTGCTTGTCTGTGGCGTGCACTAGCCGCACTAGCCACATCAGCCTCACCAGCCACATCAGCCACATAGCCAATGTGTGGCGGAGCAGAGGGCAGAGCTGAGGGCAGAGCTTGGCAGTCATAGCTCCACCATCCACCACCAGCGCGTCAAACAACGCGTTATCGTCAAATCGCCCAACGTGAAGAGCCGTAA
>SSBG01000049.1:160150-190309 GCA_028220655.1 Shiraia bambusicola | reverse complement strand
TTTCTTCTTCCTTACTTTTCTTCTTCTTTATCTCTTTACTACCCTTTGCTAACCCTATTCACTCTCTTCTCTTCCTTTCTTATTCTTTATCTCTCTACTTCCCTTTCATCCTCCTATATACTATAACACCCCTACGTACTCGCACTCTACCCATCTCTGCTTCCTATACCCCCCATCCTCTGCATCCATTTCAAAACTGCTGCATATTGCCTGCGGTAACATGCAATCATAACAACATGAAAACGGAACTGCCCTCCATAACCCTTTCAACTTGTCCAACCCCTCTATTGCATGCTCTGCCTCTTGCTCCTTATAATCCTCCAACTCGTGCCCTCTCCCATCTCGTCCACACGCCCGGCACCACTAACACCCTACCCGCCACGTCTCCATCAACTCGGCCAACTCGTCTACTTGAATCGCCTTGCTGCGTTGCCTCTCCGTCTCTTCCACGGCAACCCACCGCCGCTGCAACCTCTGTCTCTTAAACTCCATCTCTTCTGCGCCGCTCTTCTGCGCCGCTCTTCTGCGCTGTCCCGCTCTTCCTCCCTCTGTATTGCCCGCTGACGCCGACACCGCTGACACGCCACCTCATCCTCTGTGCACCTAAACCGCTGCTCCAACCCATCCATTGCTGCGTTGATTACCCTGCGCATACACCCGTCCCCGCCAATCAACTCCTTCACCTCTAACTCCACGTCGGCTCCAAACTTGCCAAACACCCGCAATCCTCTCCTCTCCCCGTAACCCCGCATGATAATTGCCTCACTGGCCTGCCCATCACGGCCTGCCCGCCCGCTCTCCTGTGCGTACTGCCGCATCTGCCGCACCGTGCCAATATGCACTACCGCCCGGATGGTGGCTGCGTCAATCCCCAACCTTAATGCATTGGTTGCTGTGAACATGTGCCCTTGGCCGCTTGTTAACTACCGTACAATCCTTGCCTTTTCCTCTACGCTGCCTACTTTCTGATGGAAACAAATCGCACCTAATACTGCGGCCATTTGCTCTGTTCTTGCTCTTCGTAATACATAATAATCTGCCTTGGCTCTGCGTACTTTGCCTTTAACCTCTTTACTAACGCTACTACGGCCTGCTTCTTGTCTGCCGCCTTATACTCGTGTACCTAATACTGGATGTTCTTGCGTGTTGTTGACCCGCGGAACTACTGGCACTGGTGCTTTGGCGGTAATCCTATTAACTCCAAAAACTGCTGCTCCTTTACTGGCTGCAACGTTGCCGTCAAATACACCATCTGCGTCTCCACCCGCATTAAATTCCTTAATTCTAATATCCGACTGTGAAATCCTACCGAATCCAACACTATATGGCATTTGTCTACTACGATCCTGTCTAACATCGCTTGCTATTAATTAATGTAATGCCTAAACCCATTTCCTACTGCTGACTTGGGCGTTATAAATATAATTTGCGCCCTTTTGTGCGGCCGCTGAACGTCCTACCTGGCGCTGATAATCCCTATCTGGTTGCACCGCTCTACCATGTTGTCCCGCAACGACGTTAACGGCACCACAATAATTGTTAACCCGCTGGACACTGATGCTGGCAACATAAACAACACGCTCTTTCCTGCTCTGGTGCTCATAACGGCTATAACTGGGCTTTTATTCTGCATAATTGCCTGCACGGCTGGCTTCTGAATGCTATGGATCGCTGCCTGTGCGCCCAACAACCGCTTTAATTCACTGTCTACGTCTACCAACTACAACATTTTCTATTGCCGGTACTCTTCTACTACCGCTTCTCTACGGGCTATTGCTGCCTGCGTGCCTTTGCGCGGCCGCTTAACTATTGTGGATGGGATCTGTAAAAATGCGTGCTATTCCTTACTTACCATTCGTAACGCAATCCGCCGCGACTTAATGCTAAATATGGGTTCTGTAATGGGCCTCCTATATATACCGCCTGCTATTCTGCTTCTGTGCGCGTTTTAAATGTTGAATGGGTTATTGTTGTTGTCTCCCTTGCTGTTATTGTTGTCGGCGTTAATAAATACCTTGACTGCGGCCTGGTTCTGGATATACTATTGGTAAATCCTATTTGTGCTATGCCTCTACCTTATAATGTTTAACTTAATTCCAATGCGCTGCAACGACTCCTTCTGAATCGCCTGCCTTACTTGGTTTGTGTTTTACTTTTCTATCTTCCCTGGCTTGTCTGCTGCCTGCTTATTATCCTTGCCTGGCTTTTTCTATATATCTACACGCGACCCCTGGCTGCTGCGCGGACCCTGGCTGTTTCCTTTGTGTCTTTTCTCTTGACGGCCTCTACTTCCGGGGTGTAATCGCTTTCGATCTGGCTTCTGCTACTGCGCTTCTGCCTGCGGTTCCTATATATACGTGCCCCTTTCTACTGCCCTACCCTCTGCTGCCCTGTATATGTCCCACCAAAATGGGCTGGCGAACCACAAATAATACACCACTAATGCCCCAACCTCGCGTGGAACGTATCGGTGGATTACCTTACCTTTGCCTGTCTGGCCTACGTTCTTGTGGTACTTGGTAACAAACACTACCAACCTATCTTTGATGAAAATCCCCTGGCTGTCCCTATTGCTGCTGTTACGATATTGCACTGTTACCAACTCTGTTGCCCGTGGTGGTGCACCGCCTGTTATATGTACCAACGCTGCTAATATGCGGCGGGCCTCTTTCATCGCTTGTCCGTATGCCTGGACCCGTTCTTTCACCCACACCACGCCTCCACCCGTCGCCAATGCGGCCCGCGACGCCTCCACATCGACAAACTGCCTTTGAATTGTCTTCTCATCCTTCACCCGCCGTGACAACCACTGCTTGGGGTCTGGCACGCTTGTGGCGTGGATATTTCGCGGGTCGTCCATAAAACTCCACCCAACCCGCCTCTCCGCGGCATTGTCTACCAACCGATCCCAATGGATGGTGGGCAATTCCGTTGCACCTGCCACTCTGTCTCCCTCGCTGTCCACCTGTAACAACATTAACTTGGCCCAAAAATGCCGCTGTGCGCTGGCGATCATGCCGTGGATCATTGACCGTAACTGGGACATGCTGAACTGGATGTTGCTATACAACAACACGTCTCCAATCCAATCAATCACGCCTTCTGCGTTGCTTGTGAACCGAATCTTCATCCCAAATGCCCGCAACCGCAATATCGAATCCATGGGCGTCGCCCTGCCGCTGACTTCCATCAACGTCATGAACCGCTGGGCCATATCCTGCACGTAATGCAAATGGCTCTGCGCTATCGCGGCGGCATCTTCACGTCCATATCCCTGGCTGGCCAACTTGTCCACCTCCTTTTGGTGCAACTGGGCGGCTTGATACAACACTAACATGCGTGCTGTCGTGATAATGGCGGACTGCTTGGGTGTGTATACCAACGGGCTCAACCACCCGCACGTTGCGCTCACGCCCAAAACTGCCATGCCGCTAAACAATGCGCTCTTATACTCGTTGTCGCCCAAACCTTGGTCGAACAACGACAACATGAACTCCAACACGCGGCTCTCTAAATCCTCCCGCTGTGCCTCGTCCAACCACTCGTCCTCACTGCCGTCCAACTCGTCGAACCAATTACGCTCCTTATCGGCCCCAACAATCTGCTTGATCCTGTCCATGCACCTGTCCTGCTTGCTATTGATGTGGTATGGCGGCCGTCTGCCCTCAACCTCCTCGTCGCTGCTGGGGCTGACTACGGGCAACTCATGCGTTCGCCAAATGTACGCAATAATCTCCAACCATACATTGCTGTACTTGATCATGGTGTTCTGTGTCTGCCATGCATTGAATGGCTTTTCCCCCTTTATATCGCCGCCAAACTGTCGTTGGTTGATATACATCAACGCCGGCATGCCTACTATATCGGACCGTGATACCTGCTGCGCCCGCCATATCACCATGCGGGCTGCCCAACATATCTCAAACAATGCACACTCGCTGGGTGTCGGCTTCTGTGCTATGGTCAACAACCAATCCCGCTTCAACCCTCGCAAATGCCGTGCCCATCCTGCCCGGCTCAACCACTCGCTGAACTCGTAACGGTTCGTGTTGGCTTGGATGGCGTTGTTGTTCTTCGCATCCAACTCGTCCGATCGGGCCGTGGCCTGGGTCAACGACGCTCCAATTGCCTCGCTGATGTCTGCATCCGGGTTGATGCTGTCCTGCGGGGCCACTTGCTCTGCATTAACCTGGAACAACCTTCCTATCGTGCTGGTGTTCTGGAACTTTTGACATGTCACCACTCTCCAAACGGGTTGCATGCCTGATCGACGGCCCTTCCATTCATGTTGTTTGCGACAATGCTCTTGGATATGCGATGTGCCACGGACGATATAACTGCAATGCTGGCACTGTAACCCGTCGTCAAATACGGGCAAATGGGGCAATGGGGCTGACTGCGGGCCTGGGTACACGATCTCGTCTGCGGCGCTGGCCCATTGCTGCAACGATGCCTCCTCGTACACGGCTGCAACAATCTGCTTACGGGTGCCCCTGACATACTCCTGGTGCTTGGTGTCTAAATGGGTTAACAACTGCGACTTAATTACGCCCTGCTTGTGTGTCTTGCACACGGCAATACGCTGCGCTGGTAAATACTCAAATATTTTGTTAAACTGATCCATTGCGCGTGCTATAACTGTTGATACGATGAAGGTTGATCACTCAAGTACTACTAATCGTTATAACGATATGGATGAACGCGATATTGTCGCGTTCGTTCCCCTGACGCTAGTCTATAAGTAGTCTAGCGTGCAGGACTCCCTACCTAACTATCACTTTTATAACATCAAATAGTTAAACCATGTTACTGTCGATGGAAATTTTGATTTTAGTTTTTACTAAATACTACGCAACGCTGGCTTTCCAACGCTGGCCTCGGAATCATTTTATCTCTTCCTTTGCCCAGGTTGTGTTTATGTAGAGAGGTTTGCTGTTGGATTTTGGTGTTGCTTGGTGTCGGCGTTCTCTCGTTTTGGTGTTCCTACTCAAAAACTGTTCTCAACACGTCAACTTTGGCATCAAATATCTCCACGCCACCATCTGCGATTCATCTACTCTCTTCGGATTCCATTTGAAAAATACCTGCAGCAGCTTGTGTCCAAGTTGCATCATGTTTAGAGCTCAGGAAGGGCAAACGATTACACTCGAAAGAAGCAAACAAAGACACTCGAATGTCCGTGCTCACGCCAAACTTTCCTAACTGGGTTTAGTTTTGGAATGCCCCCCCATTCCATAACGGTATGTAACCCTGACCTTAGCGCGCGTACGGGCTGCCCTCACGAACACCATGACTTGACTACTCTTTATCAAATATCTCAACCTACGACGGTCGGATCATCTTGAAAGTGGGTGCAATCGACGCAGCGGACTTTTCTACACCAGACTGTGGGGTTGCATCCCAATCCAAGCAGGCTTGCCATTAGTCTTCTCAGTACTGTGGCTTTTAAAGATTATTGATCGCTCATTCAGGGTTTCTCAGTAGATTAATGGCCAAACGCGATTAATCTGTTCACCGATTGATGATAGAGACAACTATAAGAAGTTATAAATGTTTATTACACTTTTATAACATCAAATAAACTATGTTACTGTCGATAGAAATTTGAATTTTAGTTTTTACTAAATACTACGCAACGCTAGCCTTCTAACGCTGGCCTTAGAATCATTTTATCTCTTCCTTTGCCCAGGTTGTGTTTATGTAGAAAAGTTTGCTGTTGGATTTTGGTGTTGCTCGTTGTTTGGTTTTAGTGGTCCTACTCAAAAACTGTTCTCAACACGTTAACTTTGGCATCAAATAACTCCACGCCACCGTCTGCAATTCATCTACTCTCTTCGGATTCCATTTGAAAAATACCTGCAGCAGCTTGTGTCCAAGTTGCATCGTGTTTAGAGCGCGGGAAGGGCAGACGATTACACTCGAAAGAAGCAAACAAAGACACTCGAATGTCCGTGCTCACGCCAAACTTTCCTAACTGGGTTTAGTTTGGGAATGCCCCCCCATTCCATAACGGTATACTCGAGTAGCCTATCGCAGCGGCGCTGCCCCCCGCACTCTAGATAGACCGACACGCGCATTCGTCCTTTCAAGCCATATAGACAGTGTTGTTAGTGAGGGTTTGATCCTCCTCCCATTATACTTCCCGCCACATGTAGATCCCAAACAGCTCCCTCCTGCGCCTAGAGACAACTGCTCTACATGCAAGGTTGTACGAGTCCACCAAGGGTCCACCCTGCGCGTGCGCAAATAGCCAGGGCAAGTGCCTCGGAGCCATCCATCGCTGCCATTATATGCTACGCCCCGCAGTCCCTTTCACGCCCAGCAGACTGTTTCGCGTTACCTATAGCCCTCTCGGAGATGATAGGCCGACCGTGTCTTGCAGGAGTGGGCCCTAAGGGAGCTCAACGCCGCGCAGCCCCCAGTCCCTCAGCCTCCTACTAACCAAGCTTGTGTTCCACCGTCTTGTCAAGTCCTACTCGAGTTTGCCTAAGGCCAACACCCGCCAGTTTGCCCAAGTCCGCAGTGCCCCGTAGAGTACGTACGACTAGTCGCCTGTCGGAGGCTGCGGGCACCACGCTGTTTGAGATCCTCCAATT
Source organism: Shiraia bambusicola (assembly GCA_028220655.1). Classification (NCBI taxonomy): domain Eukaryota; kingdom Fungi; phylum Ascomycota; class Dothideomycetes; order Pleosporales; family Shiraiaceae; genus Shiraia; species Shiraia bambusicola. The sequence goes on along the minus strand of SSBG01000049.1, from coordinate 183,713 downwards.
GATCGCCAGCGAAGCGCGACAGTCGTCCGTTCGGTCGTTGAGTCTGTCAGGGATCCGTCGTCAAGTCTCTCGTAGGTGGCCTGGAATTTCGGATCGTTCCTACCCTCGGTGCAGAGCACTCTCAGAGCGGCACAAGCACAGAGGTGTCCTGTCACACTGCCAAACCAGAGTAGCTAGCGAGGCAGCTCTTTAGGTAGTGTGTCGGATGGTTTTTACCTGTTCCTCTGTTTTTGGGTTGCTTCTGTGTTGTCTTGGCATTGTGAAAACTCTGCAACTTCCGACCGCGTCCAGGGATGAGCCTTCAAAGAGCCCTTGGGCGACGACAGCGTCGTGTATCGAAAATCGACGTGATCCACATACTCGGCCCGCACCGGCGAACACGGTAGTATGGAAAGGAACTCCCATATGGCAGTATGGGCCGAATCACGGTTTTGGTGCCTTTCTCTCACCACATTGTCGAGCGTGCAGGCGTTGGTGGTTGCATTAAGGTTTGTAAAACTCCGTGCGCATTGGCCAAACATGCTGGGCTGTTTGAAACAAAACGTGGCAGTAGTAAGCCACGATTGTCGCAGGGCCAGTGGTTCGTGCATCGGGAACTTTCAGATCCGCATCACCCCGCAAGACAGCTAAGCCACACGTAGGATCTACAGAATGCATGGAAAACGGCTAGAACATGCTAAATCTGGGACTGGAACAATTAAGTATCCAATGAAAGTATCAAGTTAAGCGCCCCTAACCCGCTAACTTACACTTTGCGTGGAGCGCGTTTTTGAGGCTCAGCTAGAGCACGGACCTCGCTCTAGATTACCTTATTTATAATTTATCCCTCCACCCCTAAATTTAGTATAGCTTCCTAGCCATCCTAAATAGTATATATACCCCCCTTACTAATACTCGTACGAGGTTGAGCCCGCTTCCGCTTTTACCTTATATTTTTAGCTCGAAGTATGATATTCTTAGTAGCCGCTTTGCTGGGGCTCAATTTAGCTGTAGCGCCTATCCCTAGTTCTTTCTCGTCCAGGACGAAAGTCTATCTCCTCCAACAATGTTCTTATCTAGTATTTTTCGGACAGCTCTGCGGATCTTGATGCTCGTTTCTTGCCTGAAGAGATATGTATTGAGAATCTACTCAACGTACCCGTCTAGCATTTCCGATCACTCCTGCATCTCTGTACTCGCCTGGAACTGTCGTGCTGGACGAAGAGATGCTTTTGAATTGGCTGGACTCTGCCATGCTTCTAATAAAAAGAGTCATAGAAAGAAAACGTCCAGCTCGGAATGCTAATAGAACGAAGAAATTGACTCGTGCTGAATGTGGTCTGACCCGTATGAAGAAGATGGTTTAAATACTCGAGAGAGTATGATTATCCGTAGATACGAACTTATCTACTAGGAATAACATGATGTTTGAGAGAGTAGAGAGCCACAGCCCCAACAAATATTGAATTTCATTCAAGAAAGTGACCTGAATTTGCACCAGAAAGTGTTGAAGAGGAAGAGCAAGGGACAGTATATTTATAATTGCTTCAGTCAGACATGCGCCGCTCCCAGCGTTTCATTATTCGGGAGGGAGGGTTCTGAAAATGGTCCCTCGAGGCGGTGCTTCCCTCCAGATGGTCAAAGAAGTTGAAGACCCTTTGGAGTATAAGTTCTCTGAGCAGTCATTGACATGTCCAATTGCCCAAACAAATATGCCTTCTCAAAAGCCCAGCCTTCGTAAAAGACTGAACAAAAAGAAGAAAAGGCGATTCGGACCGTTGAGAGGCAAATGCCGAGAGTACGCAGAGCTTCCTGGAGTTGAGCTGGCGCTCTTCATTGCTTTCGAGAAGGTGGACAGGAACAACAAAACGAGAAAAGAGTTTTATTCCCTTCGATCTAAGCGGAACATTCCCTGGTTAAGAAACATAGACGGCATTGTAAGTAGCACATCATCGTTGCCGTTGCCTTCGCTAACTGGTGCAGCTATCGGACGACTTGAACAAGAACGAGTTGCTGGATGAGATGGGGAGCGATATTGAGGTGCCTTGTGAGGAGCGAGATGATGACATGGAAAGGGATGAGAAGTATACTCTGGTTGTAGGTAGCCAATACCTGGATTTACTAGGCTCAACTGGAAATGGGCCAGTATTTCCTCCTCTACCTGAGCTTGATCTCGACTTGATTTGCGATATCATGTCGTTCTAGCTTACTACTTAGATTGCGGCTAGCACAAATGCATGTAATTCTTCCGAACACGTAAGAATGTCCCACGAATGTCGTTTGATGGTTTTCATTTCTTCGCTCAGTGGTAATTGTAGAACACTAACAATCTAGATAGCACCATTCGTAAATGCCCCTCGCATCCTTGGCTGCATCGCATACATCATCTCTGTCAAGGTAGGCTTTGTGGAACGATCAACCCGAGGTGGCTCTTCAAGGATAGTATGAAGTCGATGCGGCCTTTCCGTTCCGAAGTACTCGCATTTCGCCAGCTCGCCAGGCAATTCGATCCGACCCGTGGCTGAGCTGCCTGGAGGTAGCTCAGCAACTTTATTCTGTGGCACCGCTTCTGGAACAGACTCGCCATAGTGATAATGGTTCACGTTTATGACAAGATTTTCTGGCTTGGACATATCCTTAATAAGAACTTTGAGTCTTTCGCACCCTGGCCTCCGGCAAATAATTCGATCTAAGGGTTCAACCGCGTCCATGTGCGTACGCGGTCTTCTGCTTTTGCCGCAGCGAGAGCATGCCGGTAAGTACACAAGTTGTCCGCTTTCTTGGTGCTTTTTAGCATCTTTCACCTTCTCTTTTGGCACTGGTAGAGGATGATCTCGATAGTACGAGGTAGATGAACGGCTTTTCCGGCTCATTCTGCTTGCAATGGAAACGTAATTTCGGATTGCTGTCAAATTTTGCATTGTAGTATGTAAGTTAAGCTACAGTCGAAACATTTTTATCTCTGTTTCTTTATGGAAGCGTGAATGTAATACAGAGGGTCCAGATTTGACCCCCTCCCAGCAAATACTGAAATCAGGCTTCAGTCTCAACAGAGAGGGCCTGATTCCGGACCCAAGTGTGTATATAAGTTCGAGTTCGCCTAGCTCTCAAAATCCATCATCATCGACGTTAATTATGAAGCACTGTCAGCACACGAGTTGGCTAAGCCTCTGCTCCGAAGGCAACGATACCTATCTGGTGATCTCTGACCGCCTTGATTCCATTAAAACGCATATTCCTGAGCCAGATTCTCAAACACCAAGCTTTTTTGTACTGATTGGTAACAGAGCAAAATCGGTGGCGCTGCGCGAGCTCTTCGGAGTAAAGAGAAACCAACGTTTTCTTACAAAGCGAGTTCCAGGAGAAATACACCTTCATGTTGAAGCATCCAGTATCTTCAACGAAAGGCCTCTGCTTATTGCCGATAGTGATATCCCAGCAAAGACTTTGAGGGCCAAAATTCCCTCTACCAAGTGTCATGAAACCACGAAGCGGATAGTCCGGAGACCCGGCTCACTCGGCGAGATATCCAGTACCATCTACTCTCAGCTGCTTCATCCCTTTGTTGACGTGTTCTGTTTCTTCTCAGATGACCTAGGTGGTTTTAGGCAAGTTGCGCGCCATCTTGCTACGTGGCTTGAGCAGGTTCATGAGCCGACGGTTCCCAGGAGTACTCGCCCACGGGTGGTCATAGTGACCGAGAAAATCCCCTCAGGCGTGGAAAATGAGAAAGAGGCAAGAAAAGCCTTCCTGTGGCTGCTGAGCGAGGAAACGAAAAGAGACCTGTTTGAGCAGGTTTCGGCAATTGAGATAATTGCGCTTTTCCCAGCCGGCGCACTCTCTGTCAATGCTCGCCACAGGCTACTCAAGGAACGTATCATGAGTGGATCAGACCAAGTGCGAAAGCATAGGGAGCAGTCCAGATGTCTTTTCTCTGTGACTCACTTTGCTGCGTTTCTTGCAAGTGCATGTGAGCACTTCTCACGGGTTACACATGAGCCGTTCGACTTTATCCAGGCTTCCCGAGTGGACAATCCGGTAGCACAAGATTTGGACGAGCATTTAGCCAACCTAATGAAGCATATTAGGAGTTCTAGGGACTTTACCGCCTTTGCAGCTCCCACTATCGCATCTAGTCTTCTGCTGGACAGTTACCCTCCTAATTCACACTGTAAGTCATGATGTCGTAACCAGTGCGGGAACATCTAACAAGTCGATAGTGTTCACTCCAGAGCAAGTACTAGATTCTCTTTATAAAGATGCATTTCCGAAAGAGAGGGTTATTTTCTTCCCAGATTCGGATGATGTCATCCTCCACAGTGGCTTCATTAATCTAGTCCGTACACATCTGATCAGCTTCTTTGAGCAACTAACACACTGTCCTTTATCGGCCGCAGAGATTCACCGCGATAATTTGAACCGATTTAAACACCATTGGCATGGCATCCAAAGCAGCAGTACTTGTCTCTGCTGTCTACGTCGAAGACCACAGTACAGCTTATCTTGTGGACATATCCTATGTGAGAACTGCGTTCTGATCTTCGCGGACCTTGACGAACTTGACCCATGGATGTACAAGATACGTCGCTGTTTCCTTTGTGGAGAAGAAATGCCCGAGGAAGTAACTATCAGAACTCATCCTCCTACAGCTGGAGTGGGAATTCTTTGCATCGATGGTGGCGGCGCTCGGGGCACGTTGCCCCTCCGGCTGATGAAGCGTATACACGATCGAATCGGGTTGCCAATTCCTTTCCAGAAATTCTTCAAATTAGCCTTCGGCATCAGTTCAGGTACGCTTTTGCATATTGAGCTGATCGACCTACAGCTGACCGTTTCCAGGAGGCCTCATCGTGTTGGCTATGTTTGTCAACGGATGGGGCATCGAGGAGTCCACCGATACTTTTGAACGACTTGCCAAAGTTGCCTTTACGCCTCGGACAGTGTCCAAAATTCCGATCTTCCGTAACTTCATTGAATGTTTGATATCGTACTTTGCTGACGGACTCTATGCTCCCGAAAACATTGAAGCGGCGCTGAAACAGGTTTTCGGGAATGACAGGAGCATTCTAGATGTCTCGCATGCGACCACTACGGGAACACGTGTCGGGCTTCCCGTGGCCACTGTTGGTGGTACGCCGTCTCGCTGTATCTTCACGAACTACAACGGTGTTGGAGAGCGTGTTGAAGGTCAAGGTACGTCTCACGCAATGCAAATGAACTAAGCCCTGATCAGAGTAGAGGACCGTGTCATAAAACCGAAAGACGGATCAGGAAGCGTTCCGCTATGGGAGATGTAAGTTCATGGAGAAAAGCACAAAGATATGCTGACGTGGGATACAGAGCGCGTTCTGCTTCTGCTGCACTTGGGTATGTCATCTCTCGTCCTGGTGTTCTCCAACTGATCACTGAGCCATAGGTTTTTCCCACCTAAACATATCCGTGATGTCGGCACATTTCAAGATGCAGGACCATTCGTGAACGATCCATTGGTTTTAGCGCTCTCCGAGGCGGCAGCTCTGTTCCCTTTGAGTGGCAAGCCTGACTTTGTCATCTCCTTAGGAACTGGCGAGCCGCACCACGCTGACAAGCCTGACAGGGTATCTGACAATACACGGCAAAAGAGCATTTTGCGCAAGCTAGGCGAAGCCTTCTGGGAAAAGCTACAGGATAAGCAAGTCAGAGAAGCGATTCAAACCCGGTGTATCCCAGAGTGGTATCATCGATTTGACACTGCACTTAACGGCTTCGGACCAAGACTAGATGACACGGCGAGCATGTCAACTTTGAAAGAGCAGGCCGATAGAGATGGCTCGATCTCCGAACTAATAGATAACGCAGCGTATAGTTTGGTTGCTTCCTTGTTTTACTTCAAACTGGATAGAGATCCGGACAGGCATGAAGGGAGGTTTGTAGGTTCAGGACGCATTTTATGCTCCGTATCGGTTAATGATCCTGCCTTTCTAGAGCTCATGAAGCAGCTCTCGGCGGATTCAGCGCAGTTTCTACTGGATGGCTGCCCGGTCTGTTCGATTGATGACCCCTCCTGCTGGGATAAAGACGGCAATTTTCGAAAGAGTATCGAGATCAACACTACCGACTCATTTGCCATATTATTAAAGAGACAGACTGGAACTTGGAATATCAGCGCCTCTCCCTTCTCGGTTAACACGTTGATCAAGCAGCAACATTTCAAATCATTCTTCGGTAGCCCTGATCATCAAGAAAGGAAGGCTTCTGACGGGCCTGATCATCGGAAAAGGAAGGCTTCTGACAGTTTTGACCTCCCAAGAACGAAACGAAGACGCACGTAAGAACGTGGGAGCACTAACCAAGGAATAGGGCGCATGTAAGTGTAGACAGGGTGTGAAATGCTGTAAACTGACTTAACGACACTTGACATATCAAACTGTTACAAAGGGTTTTCCAAAATTTGGCGCCGTGATGTCACGTTACTTGTCGCTCACAAAAAATGCGGAGTACCCCGCTTTAACCAATCCCTCCAGGTCAGCACGTGCGGAATGCCAACCTCCATCGAGACCGCAGGTCAAAGAATCGCATTGTACTTTCTGGCTGTTGACTAAGTTAATCATCACAATAATGCCCAAAGCCAAAAATCCCTAAAAGCGCCTGCGCACTACAACCGTCAATGCCACCAGTAGTGCTGCTGGCTTCGTCAGCTACCTTCGGCAGTCAACCCGTATCATGGCGCTCTGTGGAGCTGGTCTGTCAGCTTCTTCAGGACTCCCCACGTTCCGCGATAAGGACGGGCTTTGGCGGAAGCATCATTTTCTAGACCTGGCCACGCTTTCCGCGTTCCGAGAAAATCCTGGCCTTGTGTTGCAGTTCTACACCCTTCGACAAAAAGCAGCGCTTAAAGCTGAGCCGAACGAGGCACACCTCGCACTCTCAAAGCTGGCAAACTGTAAGGACTTCATCACTGTAACCCAGAATGTCGACGGCTTGTCCAGGCGCGCGGGTCACCTTGAGGATAAGATATTCTACATCCACGGCAATCTTTTTAATGTTCAGTGCGGAAGCGAAAGCTGCGAATATTTCAGACCATTCAATTCTGATCATCCTATTACGAATGTGCTCGCCGTCCCCGAAGACGAGGAGACTCCGCTACAAGATATCTCCCTTGACGACCTTCCCCAATGTCCAAATTGTTCCGAGTTACTTCGACCAGGCGTCATGTGGTTCTACGAGAGTCTTCCTGAGCGTCACCTCAAAGCCATAGAAGATTGGGCAAAATTGACCGATTCCTCTTGACTGGCACCTCAAGTTCTGTTGACCCATCCACCATTCAGCCCAAATCCAACGCGTCCAAATTGGGGTACTGCTTTGGAAATTAGCAGAAATCCTCCCAACTCATGGTCCGAATAGCTTGACCGAAGCTGCATCCACACGCCCTCCATCCCACTCCCAGCGCTGATCTCTTAAAAAGCGAGTACATCACAAAATCTGCGCCCTCCAAGCACACCCCAAGCCGAAGTGGATTCAGTCAGGAATCCCTTCTAAGTGCTTGCCGTTGGAGGTAGCCCAATAGCGATGTTCCCGCGACATAAAGGACAAGACTCTTTAGATTCTTTGTACCACTACTTCTTGTATCAGCGTGGTCTAATCTTGAAGTATGAAATCCTAGCCTCATCAATGCACGCAAAGTGGAACAAATGTTCACATGGCTGTGCCTGCCACACCTCCTCACCCTCCTTGTAATGTTCATAACAAATCACACAGTGGGAGTCGGCGTCCACCGGAATTTGGGATAAACTTGTTGATATAGCGACCACGTTTTTCGAACTCTTACCAACTCGAATGGTGAGAGTATGGATGATTATGCCGACCTAGTTCTCTTAAGTTTTCACGACCTATCCAGCCTTAATTGCAATTAGTGGCTTGTGGTGGGCTATGTTTCCTACCATTGTCCTTGACCATGCATGCATGGAGAACCGTGTCTAGTTGGCTAGCTGAGCCTTGATTGCTGTCCGATAAGCCTATGTGTCGTAAAATCAGAGGTCCAGGTGTCCGAATCAAATGATTAGCGAGCAGCCACGCACCCAGGATTGCTAGCAGCGCAGCGTGACGAAGTGAGGTCTATTTGAGATACTGATACGCCGTTCAAAGGATATTAGACCACTATTCTCACTTCCCACTCACACTTGGAGGAAAATGCAAATTGGTAGTGTGTAAGTGTTGCAACTATTATCACCTTCATTCTATCTTATACACGGTGGTGTGGTGTGAATGTGTGAAAGGAGCGTTCTCTGACACCATCACTAACTGTCAGTCGTATAGGAGGACTTCTCACTTTAGCAGATTGGTCGATTCTATTTGAGGGTGTCAATCAATGCGTAGTAGGCTGAAGGAGATCACGGACAGGATACTCAGCGTAACCGTAGAGTTTCGCATCAAAATTTAGCAAATTTGTAGCCAACCTTGTCACCGCACTGAAAATTAACCATCCGATGCCCTTGATAGCTATCAAACGTACAATGACCCCTGGAACGGGCTGCTAGCCGTCCCGGGCCCTCCATCCCACCAGACGCCACGTATGCATGACAGTTATTGATGTAGGTACTTGCAGGAACAAGCTGCGGAGTAGTAGGCAACAATCACGATAATCTCGCTCCTGGTCGAAATACTGGGTTTCAGTGCCTCATCGAGATGTGGGCTGATTGGGCTTTAACAATGATCTAGTCCTACAAAAAAAGCCTATCGTTACCTCGTGCCATCTTTACCTTAATCTCCTTCCTTTATTGCCTCTCTAGCAGGATCATACTTCGCCGCCCAAGGGCGCATATTGGGGGCTAAAAGCTGGACTGAATCAGGGTTATAGTCTGCTGGCACCGAGGATGCTGCTGATGAGAGGGCGCTAGGATCACAACAGCCAATCAATAGTATCTCAGGAGCAAACTGTAGGCTGCAGTGGTTCCACAAGAAAATTCAAATACAAGACTCCATATAATTAGACTATCTAAGACCCAAATAAGGAATGATCTAATGTTTAAAGCACGTTCAATGCCCCACTCAGACGTAGTGAAGCGACCCATAACACACGGCCAGACCTCAAATTTGGGTTCATCGACTTTTCTGGAGAGGAACACCCGCGGTTCGCCACGGACCACGGGGTCTTGATTCCGAAAAGCAGCTATAGTAGAATACCCACTATTAACGGGCTGATTCAAGGATCTTGAATGCTTCTTCAGATCATCTGATCCCCACTGAACCCTAGTACGGGCACACGGTTGCATCCAATCCTTTACAAGATAACCTTGCAGCTAAAACATCCATTTTAGACCTATATTACTTTAACCGCAAAGTTTACTCGCAGCGGCTGTGGAAGCACCCGGTTCCCCGAGAGCTAGGGGCAAACCTTATCAATGTTAACTAGTACGGAGAAAGATGAATAGCACCAATGATAATCAAGAAAGCATGGTATAACAACGTCTGACGGAGACTTCATCCGTACCGCCCATGGTCCCCAGAAGCTATCGAAACCGATGAGACACTGCAACCACGATCTAACAAGGCGCCGAGTTGTGACGTATTCAGGATAGCTGGTTACCGAGAGTCAAGGAACAATAGATTGAAATGAATGTTGGTGGATAGTAGACTGTCCAGTCAGCAGCTATAGTGTAGATAAAATGAAGGTAGTCCAACACGTGAGACACACGTGACACGACTCGTGTGTGAAGATGCCAAGAATTGCTCCATCCAAACTCCAGCTCTGGCTCATTCGCAGGATCCATAGCTCGCCAATATCCTCATACGTTTTCTCACCTTGCCAATAGTCGTAGAAGAGCGGATCAATTATGCGGCCAGCCAGCGATTAGCAACGCACCCCGCTCACCAACAGTGAAGTTGTAAGCTGTGCCCGCCGGCGCCCAGATCCAATCGCCAGCCGTGAGCTCACGGCCGTTGCTGAAGATGGAACCGTTAATAACGAGCTTGTAGTCGGCAAGCTTCTCGAGCTCGTGGATATGACCCGGGACGTCGGTTCCAGGAGCGATGTTTGCCAGCCAAGCGAAGAAGCGTCCGTCCTTGTTAGGGTTAGCGGGCATTCGCGGGGCGAAAGGAAAGAAGCTGTGGGTGATGCCTTCGCCAGTTTCGGCGTACTGCGCGAGGTGAGGCAGCGAGACAGTGGCGGATTTCACTTTGGGGTCCCGAGAGGTGACAAAGGTCTCGTAGACTGGTAGACCAATGTTTTCACCGGCATTTTCGACGCACGGCAGCACGGTGAACAGCACCGAGCCCAAATGCTCGGCAGTGTAGTCATAAGTCTCGCCGGCTGGAAGCCAGATCCAGTCGCCTGCTGTGAGGGAATGGCCACGGAACTGGATAGAACCGCTCACAACGACCTTGACGGCACCGATGGAAACGTCCAGCCTTCGTGGTGTGACCGTAGCGCCGGGGGCATAGCAAGATGTGAACGCGCTGAATCGTCCATTGCCGTCCGAGGGCATCAAAGGCGCAATGGGGAGGAACCAGCGCGTGACGCCCTTGAAGTGAGCCGGAATCAGATCAGTCAAATCGGGCTTTGCAGCTAGGACGTCTGGATCACGCGAGCAGAGGACACGGCTGCTCATGTCCTGGAAAAGCTTGTCAAGCTTCGCAGCCGCAACGTCACGCTCTTCGTGCTCGGAGAATACCAGTGTGGAGATGGCCATGTTGCTGCTCTTTTGGTCGGGTTTGGTGAAAGATGTTATAGTATTTTCCTTGAACAATGTGTTTGATGAAAGATGTTATAGTATTTCCTTTGAACAATGTGTTTCCATTTCTAGGTCGGGGACACTCATATTTAAGGAGTTTGCCTGAATGTTATCTTCTGAAAGGCTAGGGAGAAATTGGTATTGATCATCTCCAGATGGTGCGGGTCATAGTGCGGCACAGCTTGACACTGCGGCACAGCAACAACACCAAAGAGACGCGTGGCGAGATTAATAGTAACGCAAAATAAATACCGCAACACTAATTAGGACCGGGCCAAAGCGGAAGCCCCTTGTAAATTAAAGCACACTATCCTGTTGCCCGTTAGCTTGACACTTGCTTTTCTTCCTCCCTCTTCCTCCGGTCCTCGGTCTGAAGCAGAGTACAGTAGGTAAGTAGCATAGCACCATCATATCGTCCCGCACCGCACCGCGCCGCACACCATCTTCGCTCATTACCTGTCGACATTTCCGGCGCACATCAAGTCAGACATAGCCAGTGTTAACAGCCCATGATGGCCGCTCTCCGTGATTGTGCCGCAAATGAGACTGATGCAGACAGCACTGCAGCCGAGCCGCTTCTTCAGCAACAGAATAGCCATGACGAACGACGGCCGGAAGACGCAAGCAAAGCTCCAAGCCTCTGGCGGCCATCGAGGGCCACTCGAGTGCCAATAATGGTCTATCTCGTACTTCTTATGGCCTTGCTCGAGCTTGAGGAGAGTGTGCAGTCAGTACCCACAGTGAGACTATACGAATCGGCAGTATGCCAGCAGTACTACAAGAACAAAGTTTCCGAAGACAAATGCAAAACCAAAAAGATCCAGCAAACTTTGGCTCATGTACGAGGCTGGCAGGGCTTTTTCGATGCTCTTCCGAGTGAGTGAAACCTTCGCACCTTTTCGCCTACATCCAATTCAGAACTGACAGTGCGCATCTAGCTCTGTTGCTATCGATCCCATTTGGCTGTTTGGCTGATGCAAAGGGCCGGCGACTAGTTCTCTTCTTAGGCGAGTTTGGAGAGATATATCGCCTTGGCTGGATTCTAATGACCTGTAAGTCATTTTGAATGTGGTATATTGTGATATAATCTCGTGAGGCTGAGCTAATAAGTAGGCATACTATGGGACAAACTGCCGATTAGCATCGTATGGCTGAGTTCACTGTTCAGATTCATTGGAGGCGGGCCCAATGTCTCTTTCGCTGTTCTCTTGTCTATGGTAGCGGATATCTCTACATCGGAAACTCGGTTAGTGGATAGTACATGACGTTTGAGAATATTTACTGACTAAAGCCCAAGGAGCCGTAAATTCTACTTAATGTTCTGCACTATGCTCTGCGTCGGCGTTCTTGGTCCCATACTGGCGGCTGTCACGCTTGAGCACAGCCTTTGGCTACCGTACCTCATTTGTGCTACAAGCCTTGCCGCATCCTTTCCAATTCTATATCTCATGCCCGAGACGCTACACGACTCGTCGAAGCAACAGAAACCAATCTTCAATGCCGTGGACGTATCACTGAATCCTTTTCGGTGGCTTCGCGGAAGCATAGAGTCCAGTCTGGAGATCTACAAAGCGGCCTTGAATGATCGAAGGATGGTCGCTGGGCTTTTCTGTGTCTTTCTCGCTCAGTTCAAGTCAGCTACATCTGACATCCTACCGCCATACATCTCATACAAATTCCATTGGCCTCTATCCAAGGTAGGTAGACTCTCTCGCCATGTAATAGAGCCATTGACACATTTTGCTTAGACAGCAGTGCTTATTACGGTCATCTACAGCGTGAACATTGTTTTGTACTTGTTCGTACTTCCATACACCACTACATACCTCAAACGCGTTACCACGCGACCTACCACTAGCATTGATCTACTTGTTTCTAGGACAAGTTTGGCGCTTCTTTCAGCTGGAGTGTTTATCGTCAGCTTTGCTAACAGCATCGGTATTATGTTCCTCGGTACGTCTGTCTTTGAATGCATGGGAGTATGCCACAGGAAAGAGTACGAATAATTAACGTTCTGCCACAGGTCTTGCTGTATTTGCCGCTGGTTTCGGCGCAAGGCTTTCCATGTTATCCGTCCTAACAGGATTTACGACCGCGGAATTTCGTGCAAGGCTATACACGCTACTCTCTATCATTGAAGAACTCACACGTTTAATCAGTACACCGCTGATTCAGAGCCTATGGGCGAAAGCTGTGGCGTCAGATGGAGTGCTTTTGGGATTGCCTTTCATGGTTTTGGGCGTGAGTTTACTCCTTTACGTGATTACAGATGACAATTGCTGATCAGATACTGTCTTTTGTTAGTGCCTTTTCTTGATGGCTTGTCTCACGGCAATCACCATGTTGAAGAGCAACAGGCTGGGTATGTCAGCTAACGCAGCAAAGCTTGCCAGAAGGGAAAGCGCGTTAGCGACACGACCTTCAACGACTGTTTGACTATTTGTGGCTTTTTCTTCAACGTCGACGGCTTCGACGAAACTTGCGTCAACCTCATTATTATAGATAGCGTGGAGATGATGCTATTGCTGTTGAATCAGGCTCACACGATGCTCTTTTCAAGATACTAGCATCAGCTAGCATTCACCTCGCCTGAGCATTATGCCACTTCGTCAGAACAAACTGTGTTTTCGCCAATATGTCCAACATGACCTTTGATAACATGACTGTCCACGGTGGACCATACGGAGCCCAATTTGAATCGTGGGAACAAGGGTTGATTCAGATAACATCTGTTCCAACAGCAAATGCCCATTTCCAATTGTGGCGCAAGATTCCCTCAACCAAAAATCAAAACAGACTTGGCTGGTGAATAGTTCAAGGTTAAATCGTCCGAGTGGCTTAACATTTTATATGCACGATATCTGTACGGTGAAATTGGCGGAAATGCAGTGGACATCTTTATGCCAGGTGATTGCTCTTGTGGAATAAACGTAAGTCTACGACCACTGCTGAAGCAGCTTTCCAACACTGATGGAGGCTATGAACTGCAGTGGGGCTCAATGAGTTGGTGATTGAGATGAGATTGTTGTTCTATCTACGAGAGCAGCTACGAGATGAGCTCTATATACTGCTCAAGGACCTTGGCAGGCTGGCCAACACTCTTTATGCTACGATCTATTACCCCTCAGTCTCATGAACTCATCACACAGCCGTCCAATCTCCCAAAACAACAATGCCCTCAACTCTTCATTTCCCCTCTCTCCTCTTCCTCCTCTCCAAATTCGCACACGCCTCCCGCACTCCACCGACTTCGCCCTGCACGTCGCATTCTTCGACTCCGCCCCTCAGAGCGGCCGGGTTTTGAGAAGAGGGCTGAGGAGTGGGGCGAGAGATGCACTGACTACGCCGGAAAGGTCAAGATTGATTCCCGGGAGCTTTTGCTGGTCTGATGGTTGGGTCGGACTCGGAGTCACCGTCAAAGATCTGCTTGGTGTTATTCCACTAGCCGCTACCGCGGCCCATGATGGACGATGGGCTCTGAGCATCTGCAACTCACTTCTGAGGGCGGAGGTTTCTTCTTTCAATGCCTCATTCTGACTCTAGTATGTGCTGCTATATGGCCCTGGAGCTCATGCATCTGGTTTCCCATTCATCAATTGTTGCTCTTAACAATTCGTTCTGGGCCTGCAGCGTTTCGTTCTGCCTCTCCAATACGATCTGATTGCTCCTAATCTCTTCCACTTTCCTCTCTTGCCTTGTACTAATATCTCGTAAGCCTTAACGAGCCAGGTCAACTCTGCTCATCGAGTTTGCGTGGATTCTGGCAACTTCCTTTGTCTCGTTCTCAGTTTGGAGATGTGACCGGTCTTTGTTCGTGGTCGTGCTTGGAGGTGGGTCGGTACGGTTTGATTCGGGGTCTGCCGTCGGTCCTTGCCATGTCATCCCATCGAAGAAGGTAATCGGTCTTGATTCGCGCCGTGGTCGTGTAGGTTGGGCGCCGTTGGTGGTTGTTGGGATTTGGTCTTGGTCGGCAATCCCCTTCCTTCCGGACGCGTTGGGGTCGCGCCCCCGCGTCTCTCCGCGATCTGTGATAAGATTCGGTAATCACAATCTGTATACGGAGGTGCTTACCAGTTCAAATGACTTCTGGCCTGTGCGCTCGTATTCGGCCCAGTTTCGGTGCCATCAAACTTGATCCTTACAGTACAACTCATTCTGCATATACACTATATTTGTATGGGTTTTATATAGTCTCAGTGAAATGAAAAACCTGTGTACGCTTGTGTGATGTTTGATCAACTATATCTATCACTTTTTTCAGATTGAAGCATTTCAACATGGTGAACGCTCATGATATTTCACTGAGGGCTCATGTAGTAGGCCTACGCTTACATGGAGCCTCTGTGAAGGAGGTTGAGAGGGTTACTGGTATTAATCAACGCCAGCAATTAAGGTGGCTCAAACGGGCGGAGGAGCGTGGCTATGTGAAGGATACTCCTCTTGCTGACGAGTATCTTGCTGACGAGCCACCCAAACGACAGAAGCTTAAGAGGACTGCTTCTTTTGATCAATTGGTGGCAGAGAAGGTGCGTCGGGATCGATACGGGCGTGAAAAGAGTACTATGGAGATTGCAGCTGAGTTTAAAGCAGAGGGCAGAGATGTAGGTCACATGACTGTTTGGAGATCATTGAAGAGTCAGGGCTTTGTCAACGTTAAACCTACGAAAAAACCTGGCCTCACGCCAAAGATGAGGACTGAGAGGCTCAAATTTGCTCAACGATATGAGCATTGGACTCTTGAGGATTGGAAAAACGTTATATGGAGTGACGAAACCTCAATCGTTTTAGGCCAGCGACGAGGCAGTCTTCGTATTTGGCGGCAACCACATGAGAAATCCGTCAAAAGTTGTATCAGAAACAGGTGGAAGGGATTCAGCCAGTTCATGTTCTGGGGCTGCTTCTCATATGATGCTAAAGGACCCTGTTACATATACCCAAAAGAAACAAAAAAAATGAGAGACGCTGCTGTCAAAAAGGTGGAGAAACTTAATCAGTTCTATGAGGCTCAAAAAAGAGAGGAGTGGGAGCTTACTACTGGCATGAGGAGGGTAGCGTTGAGAACCAAGCCTGGCAGAAAGCCTCAGTGGAAATGGGATAAGGCCCATGGGAGACTCGAACGCGAGAGCAAAAGTAATGGAGGGATTGATTGGTTTCGCTATCAAACAGAGGTCCTTGAGCCCCTTATGATACCCTTCGCAAAGCAGTGTATGATACAACGCCCTCTCACAATTGTACAAGAGGATAAAGCTCCTGCCCATTCACATTGGATACAGAACCATCTGTATGAGAAGGAGCAGGTCCCACGGATTGTTTGGAACGGCAATTCACCGGACCTCAACATGATTGAGCCTGCATGGCCATGGCTCAAAAGAAAAACTACTGAAAAGGGAGCCCCTGAGAACGCTGCAGAAATGGAGCAACGATGGCGTGAGGCCTGGGATAACCTGGAGCAAACAAGGATCCAATTATGGATCCAACGTATCGTACGCCATATTCACATGGTTATCCTCCTGGAGGGCGGCAACGAGTATACAGAAGGGCGTTTTGATAAGCCTGGTCACCATACTCATGAGATGATCAACCCACCCAACCCCTCTAACCTACCTGATCCAGAGGGACACACAATTGATCTTGCAGATCTGCCACGTGATCTACTCCCTTCACTGTACTCTGACTCCTCAGCCTCATCTGACGCAGGTGATTGGACCTTCAACCGGCCAGTTTTTGGTGATTTTAGAGATGACATGACATGGAGTGAGTTGGAAGATTTTGAAGCTGAGAACAGTGGCATAGATGATGATGAGGGCACAGATGCTGATGCTGAAGGAGATACAGATGATTGTATAGATTACTAGCTTTAATTTGACCTCCCAAATGTTCACATAGGAGCTGTTTTGGTGGAGTTATGATATCTAATTCACCCTACTCAATATCCGAGCACAGGCCATCTGCCACACTCGGCACGAATACGAGCGCACAGGCCAGAAGTCATTTGAACTGGTAAGCACCTCCGTATAAGCTGTCTTCTCTTCCGCGCTAAAATTGCAGGGCAGTTGACATTTATCCTGATGTTGAAAGGATCCCGAGACGTGATGTTTTGATTGATTGATTGAGTGTTACTCGGTTTCAGCTGCGATTCTCGCGGCTATGCCCGGTTCGGCGAGCTTGACCCGCTCCGCCCCGCTTCATCCTGAAAAACAAGACCAGCTGTCCCCAGAGCCCTGCCGGTTCTCCTTCAACCACTACTTATATCTGCCTTGCCCGCATATCTAGATAATAGTTCTGACGCTAATGTACATGTTGTTCTAGGTCTCGTAAAGGCACGTGCCTTGTTTGTCGCATCCATTATACTTACTATCTCCCCCCAGCGCTCAGCTTTATCTACGCGTCTCTAATTCCCCTCTTGCCCAAGGATCCGCGTCTGTTCCATAAATTTGATGGCTTTAGTGGCTAGTTGTAGCTCATTAAGGATTTTCCGGACGTTGTGTCGTCCTGGAAGGGGGTCGAATATCTGGTTCCGGCGTCCTTGTGTTTCCTGCAGTGGAGGAGGTATATGGGCGACTGTCTGGAGCAATCGCATCGAGGGCTGGCTATACCTGGTACCTTTCTGCCATAGAGGAAGTCTTTGAGCCCTATCTTCTCTGTTCTCAGCTGTACTACGATGTCGGGATTCGCACCGTGGCCCTGTTTCCGATTCGGTGGGTCCAGTCATCTGCGAATGGCTGTAGTGCTTCCGCTTCGTTGCTGTGGGCTGTTTTTATGGTTAGGTCTCCGCTCTTCAACTGGTTGGAAGACACGACCCTTACCTTGCTAAGTTTTCGTTACCACTTTGCGTGGGTTCATTGCCCTCAGGCTCTGTACTGTGAATGGTCCCTGATATTCACGATGATCTCACGTTGCGTCTGCACGGACGGCCCTTTGAGACTTTGTGCATAGTATGTGCGTACTAATGTCTGGCCTCTGGTTGCCATGGCAGCGTAGGTCACCGATGCATTTGCCTGATTCTGCCAGCCCTTTCGTTTCGATCTCCCTTGTCATTTCCATCACAGCTTTGCCCACGCCTGCTGCTTCCTTTGCGGCTGCCCTTGCTTCCTCCCCTATATTGATGCTCTGCTGTATGGCTGCGGCAGACTGTCGGCTGGTTTCGGTGATGCTTTTGAGTTCGTTTTTGAGGTCGTTGAGTGTCTGCGCACTGTTGTTTATTGCGGGTTTTGTTTCGGTTTGCATGATCGTGAAGGTATCGCTTATCGTACTGAGGTCGGGAGCGTGCTGTACTTTCAGGATGAATGTCACCGTGCCGTGAAGGATGATCTTTTACGAGGTCTGCGAGTACAGGCTGGCTGTTGGTCGCTCCATACAGCCTAGTGTGTCTTGAGGGTAGGTGCTGAGGCGTGTAGCGTGCTCGCGGATTGGGGTTGGCCAGGTCGACTTCTGAGGCCATTGCGCCGCCATAGCACCTAAGTCGCAGTGGGCGCTGAGCTTGGGTGCTGACCGTTCAATTGGCGTCTCGAGTGAGTGTTTGTGTGCTATAGTTTGCCAAGAATTGGGATTCTCGCTGTTGTCGTGGTTTTTCAGACGTGATGTTTTGGTGACGCACATGTGAAATTTTAAAAGGATGACTAATCTTAGCACAGCCCCGCCTGAGATCCCTTCGGAGCCCTTCACCTCGACATCTCCCTCTCAGCCCCATCTCATTCTCAGATCAAGGTATCAACGCCTACCGTCATCCAGACACCTGTAGCTTATCTTTGCAGCTAACATTCTCGGTCCCTTCAAGTGCGCAGTCGATTCGATTCGAAATGCCAGCTGCAAAGGATGTTCGTGGAGAGGATCTCCCAACCGGGACCGTCTTCTCAGTAGCAGGTTCGTCCTCGACGATCTACAATCTTTGGAGCCGATCTGGCTAACGCGAATTAGGGCCTGTGGTTATTGCTCAAATTGAGGGTCCCAGCATGTATGAGATATGCAAGGTGGGCAAGGTTGAGCTGCTAGGGGAGGTCATTCGGATAGAAGGCGACAAGGCCACACTTCAGGTATACGAGGAAACGAGTACGCAAGCAATACTTCTTTTGCACGAGACTATCTAATAGACAACACAGCCGGCATTGCGGTCGGTGATCCTGTTTCGAGAACGGGTAAGCCGCTATCCGTTGAACTCGGTCCTGGCATGATGGACACGATCTATGACGGTATCCAACGACCCCTCAAAAAGATTGCCGAAGACACCAAGAGCATCTACATTCCTCGCGGCATCATGATGCCAGCTCTCGACCGGGAGAAGAAGTGGGATTTTACCCCGCTCATGAAAGTGGGTGATCATATCACTGGCGGAGATGTCTGGGGCAAGGTCTTCGAGAACTCTTTGCTCGACGAGCACAAAATCCTCATGCCTCCACGCGCCCGCGGCGTTATTAAGAAGATTGCAGCGAAGGGTCAGCATACAGTCATAGAACCATTGCTCACAATCGAGTTCAACGGAGAAGAGAAAGAATACCCGATGCTGCAGTCGTGGCCTGTCCGCGTCCCTCGACCAGTCCGGGAACGCCTGAGTGCTAGCTCGCCAATGATCGTTGGCCAGCGTGTTTTGGACGCCTTGTTTCCTTCGGTTCAAGGTGGCACGGTCTGTATTCCAGGAGCCTTTGGCTGCGGCAAGACTGTCATCTCTCAGTCGGTGTCCAAATTTTCGAACAGCGACATTATCATCTACGTCGGGTAAGCAAACTCCCTTCTCGCACAATGTTTCCCCATGTGTAGCATGTAAGGGTTCAAGAGAAATGCTGACGCATACGTCCTAGGTGTGGTGAACGAGGCAACGAAATGGCTGAATTGTTGATGGAGTTTCCCAAGCTCTCGATCACCGTCGACGGTCGTAAAGAGCAAATCATGAAGCGCACATGCTTGATTGCAAACACTTCAAACATGCCTGTCGCTGCTCGCGAGGCGTCTATCTACACTGGAATTACGGTGGCTGAATATTTTAGGGATCAAGGCAAAGCCGTCGCTATGATGGCTGACTCTACAACGAGATGGGCGGAAGCTTTACGTGAAATTTCTGGTCGGTTAGGGGAGATGCCCGCCGATCAAGGCTTTCCGGCGTACTTGGGTACTAAGCTAGCTTCTTTCTACGAGCGTGCTGGAAATTGCGCTGCGTTAGGATCGCCAGAAAGACAAGGAGCCGTTTCGATTGTGGGAGCCGTGTCTCCGCCAGCTGGTGATTACTCAGAGCCAGTTACGTCTTCGACACTTGGCATTGTCCAAGTGTTTTGGGGCCTTGACAAGAAACTTGCCCAGCGCAAGCATTTTCCGTCCATCAACACCTCGGTGTCCTTCACCAAGTACACGGCAATCCTCGACGAATTCTATCAAAAGAACTATCCAGAAATTCCTTATCTTCGCGATCGTATGAAGGACCTTTTGTCACGCTCAGAAGAACTTGAGCAGGTTGTACAACTCATTGGCAAAGCTGCGCTGGATGATTCAGATAAGATTACTCTCGATGTTGCTGCAATGCTCAAAGACGACTTCTTACAACAAAACGGCTACAGCGATTACGACCAATTCTGCCCATTGTGGAAAACCGCGTACATGATGAAGGGGTTCATGACCTTCTACGACGAGGCACAAAAAGCATGTTCCATGGGTGTGGGATGGGCGAAGATCCGAGAAAGTACTTCTGACATACAGCACGGTTTACGAAGCATGAAGTTCGAGCTGCCAGATGATGAAGAAGGAGTGTGCAAGAAATACGATGAGCTTTTTGAGCGCATGTCGGAGAAGTTCGCCAGTGTGGTTGACAAGTAGGAAGTAAGTGAGCAAGGATATACAAGTACGATACACCTGATGTCCTGTGCAGCTTGCTGTCAAGGCTGGATTGGCTTGGAATCGTGCTCATAGCAACTACAGAGAGTTATTCCTGCTGCTCTCTGAACGCTTGCAGCTATGGTACACATCGGTCAAGATGTCAATGTTATATGACATTCCTCAAATTTGTCATTTAAAGCGTGGATATCTCTTATCGTCATGATGTTTGATGCCGATCGCGTCCTGAATAGATCCTAGTTTGTTCTCATACAGGTCTGAATCTTAAATAATGCAGTGAAGCTTAGGCCTAAGAATCGTATGCCAATACCCGATAAGAATCAAGACAGAATCAAGACAACGTCTTGCTCTGCATCCCGATGCACTACCTTGTTATTGAGAAGGACCTTTCATTCATTCAACCGAGTAGTAGAGGCAGGTGGGCACATCCTCTCCGTAACTATTATGCTCGTCCCACTCATCTGGTTGAAGGAATCGGAGCCTATCTGGTTCTAATTGTGTCTGCAGGTGGGAAACGCTCCTCGCCGTCCGGCCTGAGAAAATGCGAAGGGTGGCTTGGGGTGTCTGTGGGGCGTTAAATGGTGTACCTACAAACTGTGTGTCATCAAGGTAGCCCTGCTCATGAGAGCCAAAAAATTTCAACCAACCCCACGCCCTATGCACAAGGCGAGACACTGACGAGAGAAAGATGAAAGCGATCGCACTTTGGATTTTGGATTTTGGATTTATACGACTAACGGCGTAAAGAGATGAATCGCATTTCCTCCCAATGCCGACTTCCCTCCCCGCTTCGAACCCCTCCAGTCGTCCTTTTCTGTACGGAATCACTACAACGAATACCTAATTCTCGGAGGTATCTCAGCGGATGAATACAGGGGTTTGGCCTTGTTTAGCGGACAAGAGGAGCGGGATATCACGTTAAGCGTGCCGGGACTTCCGCACTTCCAGGACTTGCGGGATCGAGTACAGTCCCCGGTGCGTTCATAACCGACACACCGGAGCAGACCGCCCAGGAGAAGCTCGAAAGCATGATCTACATACGTACTGGCATCAGAGGCGAGAGAAAGCAACCATTGTATCTTTTAGGATTCATGATCAGAGTGTCTGCTGTTAGTGATACATGCCCTAGCTAGCTACTACTTATCCTATTTAGTTTTTACGATACTCGGAAAGAGCTTATATATACTAGCTAGCGGCGGATAGTCTTATTAGTGCTCTTCCATACGACGACTTCGCGAAAGACTATGGTAATTAATAAAGGTAAATTGCTGTATATATGTCCGTACTGTATATGAAAATTTGTCTCAAAATGATCATAGTTAACCAAACACTAGCGCTCGAACTTCAATGCTGTCTCGCGGTTTCGCATCTCGTGAAGATCCTACATGAGCAAAAGCTGAATGAGGTGTCCGTCCTGCAACATCTAAACCCACTCTGGAATCGGTACATTGGAGTAATAGGCGCTCGGTATTTTGCATTCCGGACCAGTAATACCACCGCTGTCCTGGATTAAATCTGAGCCCTGTGAACTCATTGTGCGGATCGGAATACTGGACAGGAAATAAATCATTCTTGTCCAGCGAGTCGCCAGCCACAAAGGCTAGGGGCATAGATTCCACTGTGCCATTCAGGGGACGCCAAACGCTGAAGATGCGATAACGTTCGTCACGGAGATGGTTCTTCTTGGTTTGACTTGCATGCTCCTGGGCCATACGGCGAGCCACGTCGGTAGAATGATCTGCATGAACGAAATTGATCGGCTGCCGCTGACCGTCTTTTCCTTGTCTGCGAACCCCATGGCCCTGGATCACCACCTCCTGCACGCCCAGATGTTGCTGTAGTAACTTGCTGACTTCTGGATAATAGACATTGTTGATGGCGTCGTCGTCTGCGAAAACTTCGTCGGGGGTGCTCGATTCGACATTGCGAAGGCATTCAAATGCATGGACCTCGAGACTGAAGGAATCTTCGTTCTCGCGGATGTCGGTGATAAGAACAGAATGAACCTCCTTCATGGCGGATTCACTCATGAAACTTTCGTCAACCCGTAGTGCTGAACCATCGTCCGAGGGAGTAATAAAGACTAAGTCTGCTGTGGTCGGTCCTCGAGGGATATTAGTGGCTGTTGACATGGTGTGAAATTGGAAACTGATATACGTAATGACGAGGAAACGATGGCGGAGATCAAAAGCCAATTCGATTCGAGAAGACGACCTTGGTGGATATTGATCTAGTGTTGAGAAACTTGTTGTTATGACAGCAGGTCCAGCGGCACAGTCAAGCCAGTGGGACCGCCACATCGGCGATCCGACCGTCGGACCACCACGTGATCCAACGTCACGTGAAGCGGTCGCCGTGGTCGCGCCAAGATGCAAGCGACCCCCACGGCCACCTCGAAAAGATGGAAACATAAATTAAGCACTTACTCGCCCCACGGAGCCTAGTTCTGCTGAACTAGGCCCTACCCAGCTCAACGTCAATTACTAGCTCAACATTAATTTTACCCCTTAATGCAATTTATATTATAAATTAGCTATATAAACAAGTAAAATATTATATATTTACTATAACTACTAAATATAAAACATTTTTTAGTATATAAAACATATTACTAATACTTATTAACTTAATATTAAATTTACTATAAAGGTAGGTATTAGCTGTTAAATAACCTTTTAAAAATACCGTTTTATTTTTTTTATAACTTTACGTATTATCTTTTACTTAACAATTTCAGCTTTTTAAAAGACAACCTTTTACGTACTTTTAGCTATAACTACACCTCTTTTTTAAATTATTAATTATAAATTATTCTAATATTAATGTAAGGGACTGATCGTGTGGACACTGGTGTATTGCCTTGATTGCAGTGTTGCGAGAAAATACGTACAAGGAGCAAACTACAAGGACCCCGCAGTCCTTATAGACTACGTCGGAGCGGAGGAACCTTCCTCCGTTAGTCCGTGCGCGAGTCACATAACGTAGCGCAGGTTCCCCCTCGCAGTAGAGGTGCAGATGGGGGATGACATCATAGAGCCCACAGAGGATCCATAACA
>SSBG01000049.1:132594-143958 GCA_028220655.1 Shiraia bambusicola | reverse complement strand
GGCTGCATCAAGCGCCCAGCGTCCTGCACCGCCTCGCCTCGCCTCATCAGCGCTGGTACAGTGTGTACCTTGTACAAGTCATGTCAGAGGAGTGCACAGGTAGGTGAGGCGCCAGCGGGTAAAGTAGCTCTGCGAAGTGTCGCACACTCCTCACCTTAACTTGACCTTCTACGCCTCCAGTCTTGAACTTTGCCATCTAAACTTTCTAAACTTCTTTCCTGGCCTGCCGCCGAGCTCTTGCCCAACACGACTTGTCACGAACTGACAGGGGGCCATCATACTAGAGTCAGTGAACGGCAGTAACAAACTGAGCGATAGCACGGTCAACGACGCAGTTCTCGGCGCCGGAATTTCTTATTGAGGACCAACGAGTGCTTAAGAGTGGATGTACGCTAGCATTGTCGGTCTACAGGCGTGATGGGGCAGTCTGAGCCGCGAAAGAAAAAGCGTCCGGGCACACCGTGCGTCCTGGCACGCCTGGATTGACATTAGTTATTTATCTCTTTACTGTAGGTATTGATTACCCAGTTGACGGAAATTATCACGTGCCAATATCATCAAGAGTATCTGCTAAGTCATTTTCGGCTCTGGCATTCGTTTCGTGTAACTACACAGCCATAAGCTTATACAGCCAGCGTGCAGACATGCACTAGACTTAAACTTTTACTATATTTCTAGTTAGTTAAGCAATTAGATCTACTAATTAATCTATTATTGACATACTTCCTTTACCTCATCTTCCTTTAAATAAACCTAAGACGACTCACTAGTAACACTAGTTGCTTTATATCGTAACCACTTACTAGCCGCCTTAACAACTAGTAAGTTAGTAATTAATAGATCTTACTTCTAGGTATACTTTCTCTCTATACCTAGTTACTTAAATAATTCTATTTAAATAATTTAAAGAGCTCTAAATAATACAACCCTAAGAATAGGGATTTGCTTAACTCTACGGATTTTAGCAGTGGCTAGAATCTTCCTATAAAAGCACCTTTATAGTGTAGTTAACTTATTTACAACTAACCTAATATCGTTATGCTTACTCCTAGCTAATTATTTTTAGCTACGCGAACGCCTAGTTCTATCCTTATATAAGCGCACTAATCAGAACTCACACTCTAGGTATACTAAGCTCTACTGCAACACTATTCAATTAATCTAGGTAGGCCTATATTAACCTAACCCCTATCAATCATTTTTTATACCTACTAACTCACTAATCTCAGCACATATAGCGGGCTACATAGCCCCAGCACATTATATGCTAGGCGCTTAGGCTAGCGACTGTGAAGTTACTGGTTGCTAAGGAGCTACGACGTTTGACTGACAGGATTTTCCACTTGGGTCGCAGTGCTCTGTTCAGGAGCGCTGAGTTTAGGTAGCGGAGGAGTCGCGACAGGCCCGGCCGGCCCATTTGGTTGAAGAGATGTAACTACGCTTTGAAGTATTGCCCGTGGCTGGGAGAGAGGACCGGTGTGAGGATCCTGCGCTGGTACCTTAGTAGGCGGCTGGGCAGAAACCACATCTTTCGACTCTCCCTCTGGCGGGTGGACTAAAGAGGACCTCTGTTTCGATCCAGCAATGTCAATGCCTGCGGGTCCATCTCGCTTCTGCCAACCAAGACCGGCGTAAATGGCGCCAATATGCTGCCCTGCTGCCACCGGTTCAAAGGCTGAATGACCTTGGCGTACACCCTTGCCCACTCCATCAAAATGAAGCTTCCAAGCTATGTAATGTCAGCGATTCCCGTTCTGGGGAGATCAAACTCATGGTGGGAACAAGGTGATACGTACTCGTTGGGTCAAAAGTGAGCCAAGACCACGTGTCGTCCAAATAGCACTTCTCAGTACCAACCTGAACCGACTTCAATTCGCCCATCTCTCCAGGGGCCGGTCTAAGATTCTTGAGACCGGCTACTACCTCAAGCAAACCAACACAGTACGTAAGGGCGATCTCCTTACCCAAGCATTCATGGGGCCCATGTCCAAAATGTATGTAAGCCTCTGCAGGCCTTCCAGGCTTGAAAATCTGGGGTTCAGGAACGCAGCTCGAGTCATTACCGGCAGGGCCAAGCAGAGAAATGACCACATCGCCTCTCTTGAAATTCTGGCCATCGATGGTAGTGTCTTGAGCACAGACACGGAGATTACGCTGGTGACTGGTCATACGTTGTGCTTCAAGCACGTATTGGCGAAGTTGCTGATGGCATGTGGGGCCGGCATGAGACACAATATCCTGAATCTTCGCCCAGTGGTCTACATTTTGAGGTTCAAGGAAAAAGTGCAAGATATCAGTAAACTAGAGAAGTTAGCTATTATGCAGCCCATTGTGGATATAATGGCGTGGGCGATACTTACGAGTCCTACAGGTGCTGAAACTCCTGCAAGCGCAGTTAACCACATAATGTCAGCTGCCTCTTGGACAGTCTTCCCGCTGGCCAATAATTCCTTCACTACATGCTGCCCATACCAACGAAGTGACCCTTCTCTGACATGGGCTGCAGGCGACTTCTTGAGAAGACTTCCCAAGCGGTCCAGAATCCCGTGCACTCCGCCTGAAAGGTGGGAAACGACTGCTGTTGTCGTTTCTGATAGTACCTTCGCGCCCTCCTGAGCCCAGAGACGTCGACGGAAAGCCATGGCAGGATCATTGTTGTTGAATCCCCATGTACGTACATCAAGCAAGTACTTGTATAGTTTTGCGATTGAAAGGGTACCATTTGGATTCTCGGGGCCTTCAAGATCGAGAGAGAAAAGGTCGCCTAGGATGATGGCATTAACGGGCACAGCGATACTACAAGTGTTAGTGAGGGGCTGTGTCATACCAAAATAACAGGAACTTACTCTTTCAAAACATTGATCTGCGAAGCCGCCCCTGGGAGTTCAAAGGTTTCCGACTTTAGCGCGGCGCTGGCTGTACTCTTCACGGTTTCAAGAAGTAGTTTTGAGAAGTCTGCAGGCCCATATATGATCCCTTGGAGCAATGCCCTTTGAGCAGCATTGCTTGCCCCATCACCGCTAAGCATGTAACTCGAGTAGTCTTTCTTTCCAGGGAAAAGGTCATTGAGCGCCGCTAGCCAAGGAACACGGAAAGAAGTTTGGTCCTTTAGCACCTTACAGATAGTTGCGTGCTTTGTAAGGATGACAGGGGTTGGTGGCGCCTTTGGTGGTGCAAGTGTGAATTGGCTAATAGTTCCAAGCTGTTCGGCAATCTCTTTGTTCTTCTTCCAAGTATACATTGGCTGCATAATATGAAGGCTGTTGTATGGATACCAACCTGGCAGTGCCCGCTGGAACAGCTTATAGAACATTGACCCTCCCATACTGCAGACGAGTTAGTATCAAAGTGCCAGTGGTAGACCAGCTCATTACTTACACGTTGTAGTCCTGTTGAACCTCTTGCATACCCCAATTAGTGAGTGTTGCTGGAGTATAATCAATTGTGTAGAATCTGTCAGATCGAACCAGAGTAATAGCGTCAGAGAAGACTGCACGTCCAGCCGAAAATCCTTTCAGGTTGTTAGCGTCATATAAGGGATTGCCTAGACACTTTCTGCTACACGTGAACGTACCTAGGCATCCTCCATTTCCAGGTGCCATTACAGGCTTGGTTTCTTCGATGAACAGACCAGGATACAGCTCAACCATGTCGGGGCTGTCATAAAGATGTCGGAGAATGTTAGCAATCTCGGGATCGGGGTTGATATCTTCCATGGTCTCGTGTTTCTTCAATCCGAAGAATGCACGGAATTCGTTCAGTGATGCCATACGCCTATGATGATTAGCTCTACCTTATCAGTTCCTCGGAGCCAATTGTAACTTACCATTTCCGAGCCTGTAAAATACCTAGAGTCTCAACCACACGGAGAGCCTTCGGGACCATTCTAGGACCAAAGACACCTACTACTATTAGCATATTCAACAACCGAATGTACTTTGGGAAACCTGCCAGCGGGAGCCTCCATTGATTCTGTCATGAGTCTAACCAGGTCCTCATCTTTGAATTTTCCATCTGGGTTCCTCTTTAGTCCGTCAAACGTGCGTTTGCTGGGGTCTGGGTGGATATTTTGCTCAAATCTCAACAAGCCCTGAAGCAACTCCTGTGGAGTCAAATCATGAACCTTCTTATTTAATCCCGGGAAAAGACTGGCTAAGAACTCGTTCAACCATTTCTCATCACGCTGAGAAATAATTGAATGGAAGCGATAGAGGAGGTTGAACTCAGCCGAGATTTGATTGCCAGCGCCACGTGCCACCTCTTCGCCAGAAGCCTTTTTAATCTCAACGCGGGGATCAATAGTCCAACTGCTTGGCGTAGCATGGGTGTTTGTGAGACCTCGAAGGTAATCATGTAGTGAAATATTGATGTATAATCCACCCACAATGCTGCAAGTCATTGTTAGAAAGACCAGATAGGAACTAGGGTCACAAACTTACAGCCTCGCTGTTTGGAACAAGTCATTATCCTGCTTGGCTAGTGCAGCATTCTTCTCTTGCTCATTCCTAGCTGGCTGCAGAGTAAATCTTCCTCCCTCGTTGATCTTGAGAAGCATATCCGCGACGTGATTATGAAACCTGTTGTACATCACAAGCATTATGTTCACCCCTGGAGGCTGACCAAGCAGTCGCTTCTCATGAAAGGTATCTGGTTTTAACAGACCTCGTTCCATGGTTCTGACTTTGAGTTGATCCTCGAGACTGGATCCGTAGAGCGGTGCGAGATCGAGGTAAGAAGACGTGTCCGAGACATTAGGATCGAGGCGATTGGTCCGGAAGATATCTGATAGGTCAGCTTTGAACGCTGCAGACTATTCAGACAGAGCTGGGTCTTACCGTGAATGATAATTGAAGCATGGTAGAACAGAACAGAAGACAGCCCCGCAGGATTCTCCTGAAACTTCCCCGGCGCTCGTTCCATCAGTGCTGACGGAGTTAGTCATTACAGTAATCTCCCATCGAGTGGTTGACCTACTGTCAAAAAGGAGACCGGGGTCAGGCCGAACACCATCAAGCTTCCTAAGTCTGCGTACCGTTCTCGCATAAGGAGCGCCCGCTTTTCCCAAATCTGGGAACAATATGTTCTGAATGCTTTTGTAAGTAACAGAATAACAAGAATGGAGGGAGAGCCACATACATTGAAGCTCCCATCCGGCATTCTATACTCGAATTTCTCGCCGTGATAGCTCAGTGGCGGATGCTGCAGGCTTTTCCACAAGCCTTCGGTGAGGAAGTTTGTAAGCACTGTACGTGCTTTGGAGTTTGGCGGCAATGAAGCAGCAATTGCAACCACTTTTTCCATCTAGTGACGTCAGTCGAGTATACCGAGTGGTAGTTTCTGGTTTCTCTTACCGCCATTTTCTTGTCATCTACTGGTTTGCCAGCCGAAAAGGCAAGCTCGAGTAACGTCTTGATGTCCCCTCGGACAAATTTTAGTCCAGCACCTCTAATGTCCTTAATGATACTCGTGGAGGTTTCCTCCGGTGATGAGTATGCTGCATCAACGTCGTAATTCGTTCCAGAAGGATGCTTTTTTGGCGGGGAGGCTTTCTTCCAACCAAGCAGACCAGATAGCCTACTGAGAGAAGAGCTGGGAGAGTATTTTAAGGACGTAGGAGCCATCTTGGGTTTAGCCACAGTGCCATTAGCTGAGCCATTAGCTTGAACTTTGGAAGAATTACTCTTCCGGCCAAACAAGCCTTGGACTTTCTCTGTCTTCCATAGTAAATTTGAGGAGTGTGCAAGTAGCAGTGCAAGTCCAGCAGCAGCAACATAGCGGAAGGTGCCTAGTGAATTCCAGGCCTTAGAAACTGAGACAAATGCAGCTGTAAATCGACTCTTCCACTGCTCTGTAGAGAGTTTAAAGTTGAATTTCCATCCATCCAGTGTGAACAATCGCTGAGTCCATTTCAGATTTGATTTGCCTGTACCTGATAAGAATGAAGGCAGCCGAGACTGTTTTTGGTCTTTCGATATTCCTGCGGCTCTGGTAATGTTTGGCTCCATAATAAGGGTTGCAACTAAGGCAATGAAAGAGAGTATGGTTTGGATCACGCCTCCTGTCGAAGAAGAAGCGCTCTTTGGTGGCGGCTGTGCAGCGACTGCCATAGTAAAAGGTCAGAGTAGAGTTCGAATGGGAGAAGGATGAATATTCAATAATCGTATGCTGTAGAGCAGCCGGGTATTAAAAGACGTCAACGCAGATCTCCTTCACACCCTCTTTTCTCATGTGATGCAATCAGTTCAGTGGTCCCCGCCATCCTCAGCTCATGGCTCCACCAATGCGGCATAATTTCTAATGTTCTCGCCCAGCCTAAGGGCTCAGAATACCTATGCACAGTCCCAGCATCTTCAGCTTCTCATGCTCATACCTGCAAGCCTATCGCTGCTGACGGATCGTGATCTTCCAAGCACGCCTCAGGTAGGCTCACGGACTGAGCGAACTAGATTCTTCGGGCTCACCGAGCTCATACCAATGTAGCATAGTGGAGGTCGCCGTCGCCGACTGCAAGCTGTGCATTTGCGAGGCTGTACTCTCAATTGTTGTGGGTCGCTTGATGTCGTGCTGGGACAACCAATCATCCTTTCCCCTCAATTTCCACAAGCTCAAGACGTTATTCGCCATACCAGGCCCACTTGGTCCTGGAACTGGCACCATGCCCTTCTGCTTGAGCTGTTGAACGCTTGAAAAGAAGTGGTGGCGTGCCTCAGCTAGACCTGAGGTCGGGAAAGTAGCCCGCCCCAGGATCGCCAAGTAGTTACCGATTGCAATCTCTGTCCCGATCCGATCAATGATACCTAGGGCCGAATTTGTTACCAGATAGAGTTCCTATTCTCTACCCAACGTCCGCTACGTCAAGTAGGATCCTGATTTCTGTTTAGGGAAGCTAGTGCTTGTCGGAGTGCAGATTAACGCTACTAGCTTATATAAATTGAGAAATATACTACCTGTTCTCCTACTAAAAGTACAATTTAATCTAACTTTACTTTTTTGGATTATTTAGTCTATATGTATAAACCTATAACTATAATCTTTAAATGTACCCAAAGTAAGAAAACTCTAAGAAGAGTACCTTATAATAATTTATAGTATTGGAGTCCCATATTATGTTAGTAGTATTACTTTAGCATAATTTAGCCTGTATTAGGTAGTTAAATAGATTAGGCTAGCTAACGTTACCACTGCAGACGTACGTTAGGTAGAGTCTGGAGAACAGGACCTAATTCGTTAAGACTTAACTTTACAGGGATCTAACTATGGCTTGGTAGCCGTGTTCTTTCATCAGCGGGAGCCGGGACGGCCTGCAGCTAAAGGAGGCGTTCGACGAAAAGCGGCTTGTTCTACGACGTCGATTAAGGAACACAACCCCCGCCTATGCTTGGAAGTGCCAGGGACCCAGAGCTAGTGATATTCACATATGCAGCCACGATTGTGAAGGTCTGCATAACGTGGCACTAGCATTGAAGAAATAGTGACCTTGGAAGCCAGACACTGTCATTGCGTTACAACTCTACGACTTGATCATGCGAATTGTCCTATGAAACCTTGCAGACCGCTGCAATGGCGATCGATCCGAGATCGGACTCTGACGACAACTGCGGTGATCGAACTCAGGTCCTCATGTCGAGTCCCAAGCTCAGCTTAGCGTGCCCGTGACGATTTTCGTTCTGCAGCTCTTCGGCTGCCACGGCCATAGCGACAGCATTTGCTTATCAACAGGTTTCATTTGGCCTTAGTCAGTAGAAGCAGGCAAAAACCATTGGCACCGAAACACATGGCTGCATGATCCACTGTCCCTCAACCGCCACAATACGAATATTCCCTCAGTTTTGTTCGCATTCAAACCCACATCCAACTTCTTTCGGTACCTGCTCTACGAAGAGGGAGGAGTATCTGGCAGGCAGAATATCCCCCTCGGTGACTAGGTCATTTACAAGATTTCTCCCCTGCTACCTCCAAGTATCTGCCAATGTACGTCGAATTCAACTGTAATTCATAACGTAGTTAACAAAAGAGTAGCTCTAGAAACCTACCATGGCCGACCCAACTATACCCCGACGCCTAGTGCTCTGTTTCGATGGCACTGGCAATACTTTCCATGGAGACTCTTCTGATACCAATGTTGTCAAGATTTATAAAATGCTTGACCGCGACAACGCGGAGCAGTTCCACTACTATCAGCGTATGTATGAGTTTGTTTGAATCTTTTACGATATTCACCTCGCAACGACTTGACGGCCAGAAACCAAGCACATTTTGTACAATGATGTGCTTCATTCAGGTAACTGATTATTGCTAGCTGGTATTGGAACCTATGTTGAGGGCAAGATTGCTCCGCCCAATACTCCTCTACGTCGATTTATCGCTCAAATCCAGGCGACTGTTGACCAAGCCATTGGCAGCAGCTTTGTAGACCATGTAACCTCGGGGTACCGTTTCCTCATGCGCTACTACAGCCCCGGTGACTCAGTATACATATTCGGCTTCTCTCGCGGTGCCTATACCGCTAGGTTTCTTGCCGAAATGGTGCACACTGTCGGTCTTTTGTCGCGTGGCAACGAAGAAATGGTTCGCTTCGCGTGGAAGACATTCGCCGAATTTCAGCAATCCCGCGGCAAGACGAAACTCAGCAAGTCAGATCTCAAGCGCAAGGACTTCATGGTCAAATTCAAGCAGACATTCTGTCGGCCACAAGTGAACATACACTTCCTGGGCCTCTTTGACTGCGTGAATAGTGTTGGCCAGTTTGAGATTCCTTTGTTTCGCAAGTCTTTCGAGCACATGGCCACACCGGCCGCCACCCACATTCGACATGCGGTATCCATCCACGAGCGGAGAGTCAAGTTCAAGCCCGCATTGTTCATCCTTGATGACAAGAAGTTTTCAAATGACGTAGTTGAAGTGTGGTTCGCTGGTAATCACGCAGATGTCGGCGGAGGCTGGAAGAAAAAGAAAGGGGAGGAGCATCTGCTTTCTGACACTCCGCTCATGTGGATGGTGCATGAAGCGTTGAACTTGCAGGGCAAAGATTCGAAACTGGCTTTCCGGACGCTGAAAGTTGAGCATCGAGACAAGATAGAAACCCGCCATGAGAGGGGCCTAGAAGAGGCCTTGGCAGCAGCTGCTCCTGTGAAGCAGAACAACTTCCACTTACACGATATGCTCGCATTTGGTGCAGGAGCGACATGGCTAATGACCCTTATTTGGTGGATTATTGGTAAGTGAACAAAAGGAACACCTGAACAGTGTAGAGTCGTCGAAATCCTCGAATCAATGCTGATCAGAACTGCAGAAATCTTACCCATTTTCACTCGCTTGGAACTAGAGAATGGCAAATGGGTTCCCCGTTACTGGCCACCAAATCTAGGCGCTCCTCGCGACATTCCCCATGGAGCGAATATCCACAAGAGTGTATATGAGCTGCGACAAGCTGGGCATCTCACTGAAGATCAGATGCCAAAGACAGGGGGCGACAATCCACATGTCAACATAAAGGGTGCATTGAACGCGTGGACCCGAGCGCGATCTGAGGCGCAGAAGCTAGAGAAGATGGATATGAAAAAGCCCCTTTCAAATGGGTTTGCGCATGATGTGCTGCGCAAAGGCTGGCAATGAGGGGCATGCATAAGTCACGAGAGAGTCGTTAGTTAGCTGACAGCCAGACGTATGTAACTACATAGCGTGTTAGCTCCAGATGAGCAAATGTTGCAGTCCAATCCCCACATCCTAATGTTCTACCAAGCAGTCCAAGAAGCCCGTCCGCCTCCAACAGTCCTAGTACTGTAAAGGAAAGGCTGTCGATTGCTACACATGCATGGGCATTTCGGTGATAGCGAATGGCGGTCTCCTCAGTTGGTCGTCTTCCCCACTTACCTGCATGATCTGTACACCATAGTTACCTTAGATCAATTTGTCACTTAGTATCTCTAGGATGCCTGCCCAACTGCACGAACTGACATGTGGTTGAGTGAATACAACACACCATTGCGATCTGCAGTGGTTGGCGATTACTTTGTAGCAGCTTCAATACTCTGTACTCTACAACGTATATGCTCAGTGGCCAAGTAAGGCTGGTCATACATAGCGCCAACATGGTCTTCAGTATGAAGTGCTTCGATTCTTACGTATACATGCATGCATGTACGACGGTCCTTCCGGTTTGCTCGTGTTGGTACGGGCCGCCCCGGGCCCAACCCGTGGACAACTCAACATTGAAAATATTTTAATGGCGAGAATGCCTTTGACCATTGATAACCTTCTTCCTTATGCGTCAACTGGAAGCTAAGAGCTATTCCTTTACTAAGCTACTTAGGACCTTTAAAATGTTGCGAGTAGGACGCTGGGTTGATATGGCTGGAAGTTACAAGCTGTCTAAGACTCTAATAACACAGAACCGACTAACAAGATTTAGTAGGATACCTACAGCCTCATGCGATGATATTCGCAAATAGTATTTACTAGCTACTGCTCGCCCGATTGCTATACTACTCTTTCTGATTCTGATTTGTCTTTCTCGGGCAATACCTAAAATTAGCCTTAGAGCCATCCCATCCCAGCACAGCAGATATTAGCCAAGGATAGTGTGACTAAGGCCACGATCATTGTATCTCTGACGCCGCCCGCAAACGCTCCCTTGAGAACGTCTAGCCGCTCTGGCCCACACGCTACTTGCTATAGATGCGCAGCGCATACAAATAACAACTAGTTCCTAGCTGAAGGCCAAGTACACTGAGTCCATTGCCTACAGGTATGTCGACTTGTTCGAGCACCGCCTGTACGGCTGTAAAAGGTTGGTTACCTCCAATTCCGGCAGCCACACCGACGATGAAGAGGAATGTCGAAATTGTAGTGGTAGTGGACTTTTGGAGAGTGAACAAGAACCCAGCGCCAATGGTGTTGATCATCGTTCCCACAACCATGTATGGCATACAGTTACCATATTTTGTGATTAGTGCCCCTGAGATTATAATGAAGATAATACGCATCCATGGCAATCATCCGCACGCAGGAGTTTAACGCCGAAGTGCTTTGCGCAGCTTGAAAGTAGATGGGAATAAAGTACAGATACTACAATTATGAGTCGCTCCTATTACGAGTAGAGTAAGCTAGAGAGAAATTACAACTGCAGTTTAAAGCTCAAGAAGCATCAGATAGATAGAATAGTACATTGCATCAAAATGCGCAGTGGAATCAAAGAATTCTCTCCCATGTAAATCTGCGTTGCGGTAAATACGCATAGGAGAAGTCCAAATCCGGCAAAGAGGCCAATTATTACCTTAGATAAGTTCCACAGTTTGGTCTGCCGACCCCATTGCAGGGCAAGGAACAAACAAACGAAAATGCTCAGGAAAAACAAGGCCCCGA